>JAUEKX010022872.1:0-14496 GCA_031834005.1 Dendronotus venustus
AATAATAATAATAATAATAATAATAATAATAATAATAATAATAATAATAATAATAATAATAATAATGATAATAATAACAATATTAATAATAATAGTAATGATGATAATAATCTTACACTGAAAGGTAAATTGAAAAAAAAGAAAAAATATGATAATGATGAAAAAAATAAAGATAATAATAATGATGATAAAAAAAAGAAGCTTTATAGCCCTACTTGAGTTGCTTCATCAACTTTGACGTGGCCGAGGGGACGAGAAGGGATGAGGCGGAATCCCCAACCAGATTGTCGCTGAGCTGCTGGACCAATCTATCCACATGTTTTGGGTTGGCCAGGGAATTTCTAACACTACTGGCATTGGCGTGATGATATCCATTCATCATGGTCGTTGTCGTAGTGGAAGGTTTTATTTTTAGGAGATTATTATTATTGATATTGTTATAATTATTCTTAGCACCATTTATTGTGGTAGTAGTAACGTCCGTTCTGTTGATGAGATTCCTCTGTCCAATCAAACCACCTGTAGTTGTCGTGGTGTCTATAGAGCTGAGAAACGTTTTTGACCTTTTCAACTTAAGGTCTTTGTATGCGTCAAAGGGAACAATGCTGTTGTTACTATTATTATTATTGTTACTATTATTTAACTGGTATGAGATTGCGTTGTTGTTTTTTAACATTAAAGGGGTTTTAAAGTTGCCCATCGCCAAAGAAGAAGACAAATTACTATTGTGGTGGTTCTCTTGTCTCGGTGTTGCTCCGAGTGACAATGACAATGCTGTCATCGCAGACGATGGATAATCATTATTATTAGTGCCAACTCCGTTTGTTATCGCGGTGGTGCTGGCAGTAGTAGTGGTAGTGGTGGTGGTAGTCATAGGATGGTTGGTACTACCGCTGAGCACCACGGAATTAGATCTGTTATAGGATGATAAACTACCTAAACCACCCCCACCACCCCCACCGCTGGATAACCCGGTCAACAGGCGAGGCGGAAAACATGACGCCAAAGTTGACGAATTTGAATTTGAGGTAGAAGAAGAAGAAAATAATAGTCCATTATTTCCCGTACTATTACTACTACTATTGTTATTATTGTAGTGGTAAGGCTTATACTTTGGGATATTGATACTATTACTATTACTGTTTTTGGCACGGTTTTGACTTTGACTTTGTTGACTGTGTGGACTCTCCTCGCCGACAACTTTCTTTGTCGGCTTGCCATTCGGATGCTGAGGATAATTCTGGCCGTTGATGGTAATGGCAACGTTGCTGTTGTTGTTGTTAAGTCTTGTAGTAGTCAAAGTAGACGAAGAGGAAGGCAACGAGTTGTTGATTGACAGCGGAGGCGGAGTTTCTCTCAACGGATCGAGAAGTTGGTAAGGCGTTCTCTTGGCGGTGATGGGGAAAGGAAATGACGATGGCGCTACCTTTTTGGTAAAGCTACTACCACTACCACTACCATTACAACCACTACCACTATTCTTGACATTGCTGCTTTTCCTTTTGGTGCGACTACTACTGCTGCTGTTGTTGTTGTTGTTGTTGCCATTGCTCGTTTCCGAGTGAGATCGACTACCACTGTGATTGTTACTATTACTACTGCGGTTGCCCACGTCTGCTTTCCCCGTTTTGCCGTTGCTGAGGCTGTTGTTACAGCAGTCGCTGTCCTCCGCCGAGTCTTCCGAAGAACTGGTTTGAGAAAAATGGTAGATAGATAATATAGTATAAAGATAGCAAAATGATGAAAATAAAGAACAAGTTTCATCTCTCAAACATTAACCAACCAAATCCCTCACTCACTCTGATGATGATGATGTGGAATTGAGTCTTTGGAAAACAGAAAGAAGAAAAAGCAAACACCAAAACAAACAACGAAACAAACAAACAATTGCAAGCAGTGAAAGTGTGTGACTCAAGTCAGAGCAAATCGAAAGACGATTGAAGCATGTAACCAAATCTTAATATAGAAAAGATCTCAAATCGTCATTATGCCAAAATACAAGCTATCATCATATATAAATAACAACTTTCCCCCGCAGCATTTACTAGTGAAATTAACAACCCCTCCCCCCCCCCCAAAAAAAAAGAAGAAGAAAAAGAATAGGTTATTCATTTGTAGTTGTACCCATTCATTGCTTTCAATTTTTATAAAAAAGAATATAAAAAATGAAATAAAATTTGCTTTCATTTTCCCAATGGGCTCAATGTCATTTTGGGTTCAATATAACCTTAAAATAGAAAAATAAGAACTATGGGGAGTGTTATCAAATATTGAATTTCAGAAAAAAAAATGTCTTTCTTTCTTGATTAATTTACATTTCGTACCTGCAGAAAATCTTTATTCAATATTGTTTGGTTACAAGCTTCTTGACAACACAAAGCTAGCAATTTGATTTATTCACACACACCAAACAACGAATGAATTCAAACGTACAGAAGTGATGAGAGTAAACTATACGTATAGACACCCAAGCAGTGCAAGTATACGGTGATAGATGTGTATACGTAGTAGTTTAATTGATACACAAGTTTGTACATATCATAATATATTATATCATATTATATCAATAAATAGTTTTGTATTGTTATCCTATGCCATGTACTGCTTTTGCAGTGTCGGCACCACCCAGCTCCATGCTCAGTCATAAATTATGGGGGAATGAGGTAGATGCCCCAATAACCAACCCCTTTGACCAAACGCAGAGCTGGGAAATACTATACTATGAAATGGTAATCTATTTCTGTGGTTTTATTTCAGGTTTGACCTCAGTGTATAATGTGCAAAAATAAACTCTTTTTTTAATACTTTTTCTAATCAATTAAAAAAACCTACAGGTGGTGCAAAGCGATATCAAACAGTAAAGAGAACAAAGTGGAGCAAGGTGTCAAAACACACAAATAACAAAAACCGAGTGAGTTACCGTTACGTCCTCTATGCAATAACACACCAGGTGCACAAACTATGGTTTGGCCACAATTCTAACATGTCGTTATGTCCTCTATGCAATAACACACCAGGTGCACAAACTATGGTTTGGCCACAATTCTAACATGTCGTTATGTCCTCTATGCAATAACACACCAGGTGCACAAATTATGGTTTGGCAACAATTTTAACATGTCAGAATTTAAGAAATTATTGCAGAAAAAAATAAACTTAAAAATCATTTTGATTGAATCTCAAATTTTTCTTCATTCAAATTCAAGGATTCTCCTCAGGGAGGTGAGATGGAATTATTTTGGTTTGCCTGTCAGGGGATAATTTGGACATTGTAAAGCGCTTAGAGCATGATAAAGATTGTGAATAAGTGCAATATAAGTGCCATCATATATCTATTTATTCATTTATATCTATAAGTATAAATTTTTAGTACTACAGATGCAAGTAGTTGTCTTACAGCAATATAAATAAATAAATGAATAAATAGACAGATGAATAATAAAAAATTAAGATAAATGCTATCATTATTATCATTCGCCATCTATTTAAATTATATATTCATTATTCAAACAATTAATTCTTAATTATCAAGTTCCCGTTTTGAGTTCTGACATATTAGAACTGGGCCTATACTTTTTCTTATTACAATTTACAATTACAATAATATTACAATAACGACACCAGCAAATAAATTATGATAAGCACATCGACAAAATTCTACACATTAATCATTACACGTGTTACAAGTTACAACAACAACACACAATAACACTGTGCCTGCCTGCCTGGCTGCCTGTCGTCCACTACCCTACCTGCGTTCGTAGAACACGTCTTGCAGCGTGTACTGAGGGTGTTTGTGGCCGTGGCTGGACAGAGACGACTGGAGGAAAGAGTTGACGTTGTTCAGGGGCTGGTTTGGGGCGGGAGTCAAGTCTTGGAGGTTGTCTGGAGGGAGGAAAAGTATAGTCAGTGAGTGAGTGAGGGAGTGAGTGAGTGGGTGGGTGAGTGAGTGTGTGAGCGAGTGACGGAGTAGAGATTTAAAAAGACTTTATCTTAATCATTATTCATTGCTCATTGTGCTATATTTTATGATGTCAATATTATTATGTTTTACTGTGCATATTACCGTTATATTACAAAGTATGTAAGGTGTGTGAGTGTGCCTGTATGTATAATTTTGAATTGTAAAGCGTCACTGAGCATCTGCGATGGATAACGGCGCTATATAAGTTAATCATTTACATTATTATCATTCCGACATTGCTAGTATTAGGGAGAAAAAAGACCTACTTAAGAGAATGGGACACATTCCTGTAAAACAAGTTCAGCTGTCTAATTGGCCATGAATAAGATGATACCATTTAGAAACAATCAAACTGAAATTATCTGTACTTGCTTTAAATCATTGTTACAGAATTATTAAGAATCAGAAGAAAATGATGATAATATACACCTACTTCATTTCCATTTGATTTAAAAGATAAAATATTTGCTTTAAAAGTTAAGACAAGTGCCTAGGTGTAGTTTTAACACTTTTGGGGAAAGATCATTTCATTTTGTAGGGCCAAAAGTGTGGAATAATTTATTGCCAAAAGAAAGTATGAACTAAACATTAACGTTTTAAAATCTCAACCAAAGCATTACTATTACTACTTTGTTAAAACGTATTTTAATTGACATTCCTATAACTTCATTTATTATGTACATGAAATATTCTTAATATGCCTTTGTATAGACGCTATTGCTGTTGATCTTAGCACATTATGTTCCTGTAAAGCTCATAGAGCACGACCTGGTCATGAATAATATGCTCTATATAGTAAATGTTATGCATTATCATTATTAATTTCAAATCTTCCCTGACATTCCTGATAATGAAAACTTCAATACAATCTTCATGTCATTTCAACAAGGCAATTGATTAGTTTTATGTTTTTTTTTCAAAACGATTTATTGACTAGCAGCCTGCAGTGTAGGTTCTCTTATATTTTTACATCTAAATGAGAGGCAACACTAAGTAGGCAGCCTGCAGTTTAAGTTCTCTTATATTTACATCTAAATAAGAGGCAACACTAAGTAGGCATCTTGCAATGTAGGTTCTCTTATATGTACATCTAAATGAGAGACAACACTAAGTAGGCAGCCTGCAGTGTAGGCTCTTTTATATAATTTACATCTAATGTGTCCAGTGTATTACTCATAACGCTATTCAAGGACAGGCACAGTGTTTACCATAGTTCCTGATCCATAGTATTTCCCAGCTTTTTATTTTGTCAAAGGTTTTTTTTGGCATCTACCTCATTCACTATTTTTAAGACTTGGCATGGAGCTGAGTGCCGATTCTACTAACCATCTATAAGGCATTGCATAACAAAACAATAGCATTGACTAGCAAAGAAATAGCATGGTTTTGTAAAAATACTCACTCGTTCACAAATTCAATCACAAATAAATAAAATCAGAGAATTTACATAACGCTTATCCCTGGTCAACACATTGCCATGCTCTAATCCCTTCACAATAAATAGGTACCACATTTGAAACAAGTAACACATCAGACAAACCATGTGGCCTGTTAGGTGCGTACACAACTTTTCGGACAAAGACAACGCCAAGAGTACATCTGAATTTGACATTCGTCTCCAATAGGATAAGGAAATATTGTATAAAGAGTCTTTCCCAAGGAGTCCAAGTCAGACCCAGTATCAGGATTTGAACCCTGGACCTATAAATCTCTAGACAGATAAGCTGACCACTAGGATGTCGACATCACTTGGAACTAAAACTCACCAGGGACTTCTTTCATCCAACAACCACCTGCAAGACTCAGTCATCCAACCCTTCACCTCCCTGGCACTACAACAACTAATACAACTACTCCTAGTGTACCTATGACTAACCGAATAAACAATACTATCTTATAGTCTTTAGCTTTAAATGCTTTAACTTTAACTCTTTCCATACTCTTTTATATTTCATTTCTTAATTTTAATCTTTTACAATTTTATAATTCATAGTTCGTTAGTTGCCATTTTGTACATTTTTGCCTCTTCTCTTCCTTTATTGTTTACTTGTGTTAATATCCAATTATTTGTATATTATGTTGTTTGCTTATTTGAAATTGTTGAAGGCCAGATCTAGAGGCCAAAACAATAAAAATTTAAAAGTTCAAAATTCTTTCAAGACAAATAAAAACCATTAGCCAGTTTCAGACAGTTTCCGAAGAGACTATAATATTGTGAAGGAGAATGACTGTTACAGACAATTCAAATACAACCCCAACATTTTACATCATGTATATCATATGTATGTGTTTAAAAAGGCAAAAAACCATCTGAATAAAGAAAAAGATTTTGGTTTTAATCTTCATAATACCGTCAAAATGGCTAACGCACTGTGAAGCTGCCAGTACGGAAAGAGTTAGATATCTTAAATACTCACAGAACATCACAAAGGGATGATGAGGATCTAAAGCCTGGTCTGTGTGCGTGTGTGTGTAAGTATTAGCATTAGGATTAGGAATTGGATGATAACTTAAAAAAAAACTGTACATCGATAGGTAATTCTTTCTTTCTCTCTTTCTTTCTTGATCAATTTATTTTTCATAGCTTTCAGTGTAAGGTATATAAGCGTCATAAACAAACTTTTGCCACTGATTTCTATTCGATGACTTCCTTCTGCACAAATCATTGCGGCACGCAAATCTACTCTCTTAATGAGGAAGAAGAGGAATAATAACAATAATAATGATAATAATGATATAGCATTATCCCCAGTCTTCTTAGCTTCCATTTAATGGATAATGCATTTATATAGCGCTTTTCCACGGTCATCACCATGCTCAAAACGCTTCACAATACCACATTATCCCCTGTATGCTGCAGATTTTCAACCGTAAAGGACTCACTAGTGCTTATTCTGAGTTAGCCGTGTGATTTAGAGGCGTGCAGCATGGGCGTGAGGTGTCTAATCTAGATGGACGACTGGGCTCGAAACCAGCTGGGTGATGAAAAATGTTTTTCTTTCTTATTTTCTTCCCAAAGCTTAGTAGTAGTAGTAGTAGTCTTTCGGCACTGCTAATTACAGTGGGCGCCGGAATCAACAAGGTAACATTCAACAAGAAGTCGACTACAACGAGGCCAGTTAAAATCTACATATGCAACCTTTCGATATACCCAACGTCTTGTACAAAGAAAGACCGCATACAACGAGATCATGTCATCAGTCCCGACGACCTCGTTGAATCCGACTTCTAATGTAAAATGATTCATACTTCCAACCGATGGAAACACTTTGCAGCAAAGACCAACTCACTGGCATGCGTGTAGCCGGTCTTGATATGGTTGTAGCCCAGCATTGGGGTGGTGGTGCTGGTGGAAGTGGTGCTGTGGTGGTTCGTGGTGGCGGTGGTGGGGCTGCCAGAGTGAGAGGCTGCCCGAGCCAAATCCATCAGTCGCTGGTTCAATTCCTCGTGGGATAACGAGTGGACGCCATTGTCGTCGACACACTGATTGGAATGGGAGTTAAAGAAGATGGGATGAATAGATGAATAGATGAATAAATGAATACATGAATAAGTGAATAAATGAAAAAATGAATAATTGAATAAATAAATGAATAAATGAATACATGAATAGATTGCTTTGTTTCAGGGGTGTAGATAGTAAATAGATTAATAGTCTGAAACATTTCATATTCCAATGATAACAGCAATGTGGAAACAAAAAAACTAATGTCTTTTTAGTCCACTTGGATTGTAAAAATAGTCTGAAATCAGACAATTGGCAAATAGCGCTTATGCATCATGGTATTCACCAGACTCTAAGGTCTAAGGTAGTGCTTCACAATACCACAATTTGTCACTGGCAGAAAATATATGCACATAATACAACAATTCAGACGATACTTGCAGCCAGTTAGGCGCGTTACGTAACAACATATTTAGCTACCGTGTTTGCCGAGTTAATGCCAAGCTTGTTATGAAAATGTTAAAATTATGTTATGATAAAAGCAAAGATCTAATTACATAAAAGGTCAGCTCTCTGTTGTGTGTGTCGTCTTCGTGTTTCTTCCTCATTTCAGCCATTCTCTGCAGGGAAGAAGGGGTAAAGGTTGGAATGGAAGTACAGTTTAGTAATGATGGTCATGATGATGATGTTGATGTATGACGAGGCACAAAAGGTTTTAAATTTACATGATAATATAATAACAGAATAAAAACATGAGTACACAACAATTTATCCCCAGGCAGGCTATAGCAAAGCAAAAATTCCTTCTCAACTTGAATTGGGTAGAAGTGTGTTGAATCGATGAAAGAGTGAAGCTTAGACATTAGACTAGTGTATAAAATCAAAATAATTCACCTAATTAGAAGTAGAAACTCATCACCTATACTATGTCATACTACCTTGGCAGCTCTCTCCATGCTTCTCTCCTCCGTAAAACACGGCACGCCCCCATTGCGTCTCCCCTCGTACTTGCTGATGTAGCCGCTCATTTGCTTCATCGTCGCCCCCTGGTGGGGAACGGCACTGGTGCTGCCACTACCACTACCACCATTCTTGTCGCACGATGTGGTCTGGTGATGGATGAATGGATGGATGGATGGATGGATGGATTGGTAGATGGATGGATGGATGTATGGATTGGTGAATGAGTATAAAGTATAAGAATAACGAGATGAAAGCAATTGACAACAGATTAAATCAAATTAAAGCATCTATATAGCGCTTATCTACGGTCATCACCATGCTTTAAGTTCTTTACAATGCCACATCCCCGGCAAACATGTAACACATCAGACGGGACATGCAGCCTTTTTTAGGCGCGTTTACAATTTTTTGGACAAAGGTGAAGCCAATTTACATACGTCTCTGATAGGATGAGAAAAATCGTGTAAAGAGTCTTTTCCAAGAACTCAATGTTGGCCCATGTCGGGACTCGAACCCTGGACCCTTCAATCTCCAGGTGGTTACGCTGACCACTAGGCTGCCGACGCTACTACTACTCATAATAATGATAAAAATGATAATTATAATTTACACATATTTTCATAGTACACTCATATCTTTTAAGTAAAACAGGCTCTTCACATCATTCATTATTCCTCACTTTACTCAGTTGTAAATGAGTGTCAAGCTATTATAGACAGAGATAGATGAGACGTGCCAACACTGCATCCAAAGCAAGCGGTATGTATAAAAGGCAACGCAGAACAAAACCACCAAACCACTACATGTATTCATGCCGGCCGCATGCAGTCAGTAGTCAGGAACTAATAATATGTAATACAATCCCACAAGGATATACCCTACGTAGTTTAGTAAGAAGAGTACAATAGGATGATAATGTTAATATATGATAATATGATAATATAATATGTGTGTGTGTGTGTGTGTGTGTGTGTGTGTGTGTGTGTGTGTGTGTGTGTGTGTGTGTGTGTGTTAGGTTAGATAGAAGAATTAGAGGGAGAGGCTATATATATATGATATATATAATACATAATACATGAATATATATATTGGTTATAGTGATGTGTACAGATAAACCGAAGATAGTAAATAGATATATAGATAAATAAATAAATGATAATAATAATGATAACAATAACAATAATGAAATATATCTAAAATGCACCTACTCCCGTCGACAAAACAGCATTTATATCTATATGTAGCGCTTATTCACGGTACATTCAACATGCTCTAAGTAAGCGCTTCAGTATTTGAACCTGAGACCTCCCCTCTCACTCCCCACCCCACCCCCACCCCCATCCTTGATTTTGAGTTTATCTCTTACTGACTGTCCGTGCATTATACCACGACTCACTACGCTACTACACGCTAAGACTAGTGAATAGTGAATAGGTTTTTTTCTATTATTTCTATTTCTACTAATTTCATTTCTAGGTTTACCTGTTTCCCGTGTTTTCCCGCGGGATAACTATCAGAGTTGGCAGAGTTAGCTCCCCCTCGGTGTTGTTTGGTGGCGCTCAGAGAAGGCAGTGCCGCCTGGTTAGATCAACAATGACGACAACCAATCACCAATCACCACATCACGACCACGCATTAGATAGAGTGTAGGTACAGCCGAGTATTAGAACCTCACACTAAGCATACATACATACATTATGGACATACTCAAAAACGTTATGAATAGAAAAAGGAAGAAAGAGTGGTTTTCCAAAACTTGTTCCAAAAGTCATTTTTTAAAATAAATTTTTTAGAAATTCAGGAAAACTCTCATTCAGTGTCTAACAGTGCTAGTAGTAACCAGCTAATGTTTGAATCAAAATTTATTACTGATTGGGCAAGTTTGGGTGTGTAACTTTTTATTTTTAGAATATCTTTAATTTGCTTATCTAGGCTGTGTGAAAGAAACCTATTAAAAAAGAAAAATTGGCTTAGCGAGTTTTGGAAAACCACTCTTCAAATTTATATATGTCACTGCTTAAGATGAACTCAATGGAACTGAACAACATACAAAATTCATCCAAGCGAGGTTCTTTTCAACAGATAATAAAGCACACAAAATCTTTTGAGGACAGCTGAGTATTATTAGAACCTCACACAAATCATACATGGACATACTAGATGTCGTCAATGTGCTAACCTTTTGGGTCGTTCTTTAAACGTATAGCTTAAAACAATTAATAATTTTTTTTCGCACCAATCGTTACATCATTACAAGCTTTACATGTCTTTTTAAGCATGGGAAAATTGACCAATTAATACAAAGCGTAAGCTGCTGGACAATTAAGATTAATTAAGATTGATTGTGAGACTCATTGCTGTTGATAACTGAAGGAAGCAGAGTTTTTTTTGTCTCACCTGCACAATTTACTCAATGCATTAAAACAGAAAATCTCAAGACAATTGTGTTAAGACAATTTTAATATACGAATGACTGAAAGAAGACTTTTCATTCAATAATTATTTAGATTCAAAAAGTTATTAAATGATTTGAATGCAAGAGGGATGAGGAAAACAAGAATGAATGAATGAATAAATGAACTAAAAATGACATCTGGTTAAATACTTTGATAAATGGAAATAGCTGGTTACAATAAATTGAAAATGTTTTGAGTCAGTTCAAAACTAAAACAGCCAGATTGATGTCATGTTTTGATGAACTATATTTATATCGTTCAATGAGAAAGCAAAGCATCCTTCCAATAAAGCTCGGAAAGAGTTTTAAAAATAAAGTAAGAAAATAGGAGGTTAAAAGCTCCAAAAACCCACCCCAAAATAACTCATAAAAAAGACACAACTTGAAAACTTTAGATTTTGGTTACTTATATGTTTCTAAATGGTTTTTATAACTATTGTTACCATTATCATCATCATTGTAATGTTATTAATCACTCACATCAACGTTCGATGAATTACAAGTTAAATACTACATATTATATACTACTGTTAATAACGTTAACGAAACGCTTCAGTTCTACTGTTATACTTAACATAATATATAAACAGGGTCGGGTAAGTGAAAATGGAAGGTTAAAACACTGGACTTTGATTGAGAACAATTTCATACACATCAACTCCAGTTCTCTACGTATTTAGTATTTTTGTTTTTTGTCCATTTTTTCTTATCTACCTCCTGTTGAGAAAGGGGTGACCCGAAACGTCCAGAGCTTTTACCGTCTCTTCTTCCATTTTCACTTACCTTGCTTTGATTTACTCGACAGCTTCTTGCAGCCATTCGATTGTTTCTCTAATCTATTATTGATAAATAAACAACAAAGGGTTGGTTTTGTTTTGTTTAGTTTTGTTGGTTAATCCGCTGCTAAATGAAGGGGGGTAAGTTTTTATTTTACAAACAAAGGGAAATAACTCCCAATGACTCACGACAAGCTGGGGAAGGCTTTGATGTCGCTTCTTCTTTCCCTTGTTTTTCTTTTTCTCTTCGATTGACTTAACAATTAACAGTTATATAGGATGAAAGAAGAGGGAACACAATGGAGAGACACCGAAAGAAAGTATGTACCAAAAACGAATTGCAACAGAAAATCAAGAAAGAAAGAAAGAAAGAGAGAAGACAGAAGAGAAATCTGAGAAATCTCTTGAGAAATCAAGAGAAAATGAAAGAAGGAAAGAAAGAAAGAAGAGGAATCAAGAGAAAAAGAAAGAAGGAAAGAAAGAAAGAAGAGGAATCAAGAGAAAAAGAAAGAAGGAAAGAAAGAAGAAAATATTGAAAGGGAGTGGAAGTGAAACTTTCATTTTCATATAGCTAACCCATACACCCCACTCTCATTAGAAAGCCCACCACCAAGATATGATATATGTAACATGATGCAGGATGTAACGAAGGTACAAAACGAAACAAAAAGGAGAAAATAAATGGCAACGCAATATAAATGAATACTGAAAACCATTGCAGTACAAGCTGGTGGAAATATAGATTACAGTGTGTTTGATTATATCATTGGTATAAAGAATCACTTCACATTCGATTATATCGGTGTCAGGGCCCAGTGAGTTAATGCCACGAAACGTAAGAAGACACGTTGAGATATTACGTCGTTAGTCAGCCTTCTGCCGACCCATCGTCAAGGATGCGATTGGTTACACGTTGTTAGATTCCATTAATTCAGTTAAATATGATATTAATTTCAATTATCGGTGTAGATTTTGCACTTATATTTACTTCTTCTTTTATCAATTCAGAAAACTGGTTTTGGAATAATCTTGCCGTTAAATGATATAATCAAAAAGGAAAAAAAAAAAAATAGGAACTGCCAAAACATCAGGTTATTAATTTAATTTGTTGAAAAGGAAATAAACCGAGTATTGACAAGAAATATAGCAACCTTTTCTCATCATCATCAGGATACATCCAGCCTATCTAGTAATACTTACCGAGGAAGATTTGTTTCGGCTGTCTTCCCCACCGTGTTTTTTATCTCCTTTCTTGTCGTGGTCTCGCTGCTTTTTCGATTTCCGCTTCTTTTTGCGAGGTTTGGGTTCGGGCGCTTTCATCTCCGCCTCAGACTCACTGTCGCTGTCACTAGAGCTGGTGAGTGAAATAAAGAAGCAGGGGTGGGGTGTAAATGGAAAATAAGAAAATAAGATTCAACATTCAAGATTCAAATTCTTTATTTTAGGCTTTCGCCAATATTCTACTTATTGATAAATCATACAACCATAGCAAAGAACGTATAATAAGAAAATAGTCCGAAACATTTCATATCCCGATGAAAACAGCAATGAAGAAACAAAAACTAAGGAATTTTCAGTTGATTTGGACAGTAAAAAAAGTCTGAAATCAGACAATTATTGGAATAAGATTCAAAGGCCTGAAAAAGAAATGACGAGGAAATTGAATTCCCAAAATATTGGTTTTGTTTTTTTGCACCCAACGTTACATCATTACAAACTATGATATATCTCATGCGGGGGAAACATTTATGAATATATATAAATAATTTGATAAAAGAAGAATTATAACATGAAAGTAAGGAGACTCTGCTCGAGTGTAGGTAATGAATAGATAAAGAAAGAAAAATTGTCTCCAAAATATACTCCAATACTAACACAATTCACCGTACAAACCAAACCAACCAACCGAATGACGGCCGGCCCGAAGCTAGGACTTACTCAGACTCCTCCATGTTTTCGTGGACTTCCATCTGGGCAAGGATTCCCAGGCAGTCCTCCATGGACTTCGACCCCCGGCCAGTCATCTTCCCCAGCATGCCCACCACGTCCTCACGTGTGTACACGGGACGATTACTACTGCTAGTAGGCTCCTCCCCTTCTGTCGCAATGGCCCCGCCTCCTCCTCCCGTCATTGTCTTGCTGCTATCCGATGAGGCCAGCGGTTTGCCAGACGGCTCCTTCTTGCCAGTCTCGTGGGACGAGTTGTTCAACAGCTGCAGCAAAGCTCCTGTCCATTTCTCGGCCGATTCCTTAACCTTTGCCATGTCTGTTTCTGTGTCGTATAGAAAAAAAATCGGTGTTGAAAATTCAATTATGATGCTTAAACCTTACACAGAAATGTACAAAAGCTAAATTGATCAAGAAAGAAAGGTGACATGGAGAGGAAAAGATAAAAAAGGAAAAACAAGGGTGTAAATAACAAATAATAAAAAATTGTCTGAAACATTAATTCATATATTCATATCCCAATGAAAATAGAAACAATGTAGAAACAAAAACTAATGATGGGTTTTTAGTCCACTGTGCCCGTCCTTGAATGACGCTATGAGCATTACACTGGATGCATTACTCAGATGCTAACCAAACAAATTTGTATGTCGCCTGCTTCGTGTTGCCTCTCATTTAGATGTGAAAATGAGAGAACTTTCTACACTGCAGGCTCTTCTTACCCTTCTCAATACCGAGGTCTGGTAAGGTGGTGCCGGGTTCTATCAACCCTTTAGACACCAGGATCTGTTCCGTGATGACTCTCGTCAGGTCCAGCACAGTCTGGGTTTGTAGGCTGGCACGAGGAATAGAAGCAAACGACAATGGAATAAATAAAAAAGATAAAAAAAGATAAAATTCGCCTTCATTTGTCCCAATGGGCTCATTGTCATTTTGGGTTCAATTC
>JAUEKX010022983.1:0-14495 GCA_031834005.1 Dendronotus venustus
GTAAATAACAAAATATAATACTCGTGGATATAACTGCACTAAAAGTAACCTTACCGATAATAGGTACCGCTACCTTAATTATCTTGAAAATAAAAAACGTTTTACAGAATGTTAAAAACTTAAGTATAACTAAAGTTATTTAAGTTTAATGTAGCATTGGTAGTGATTTTCTGCCTAAAACAGCTGTGTTTTAAATGTATGCTTATTTTAAACGTATGTAAACAAACATCTTTCAAAGTCTGTAACTTACAACAATTTCATCCACCAACCTATATAGCAGACTAAAATATGTGATAGCAAGATGCGGATGGCATGATAGTGTGCAGAACAATTATTATTTTGATATTAAATTATCTAATGATTAGATATGTGCTCGTGGAATTCTATCAGTTGATAGAATTCTATATATTTGTATGCTACTAAAATGCCATTATGGTTTTATTATTACAAATGTGTTTATTAAAGTCTGATTACCATTAGAAGATTAAGGCAAGTTTTCCATTAGCCAATTAAAGCATGATTTCCATTACAGCGTTAATTGTGGCGCAAAATTATAGACGCTGAATAAAAATTATAAATAACAAGAAATAGCGCAGTGTGTACAGACCCCATTATTTCATTCGCTTTTTGACGTTCGACGAGCATGAGTCTTGTCGCGAATGTATGTAAACAAACTCATCAGCAGAATTATATTTTTGTCAGGGTTGTCAAACAAACCAAAAATTATGTTTTATTTTACAGAAATAAAGAAACAGAATAAAGACAAAAAGATATTTAGAATAAGTTATTAAGAAAGTTTTCTTTTGTTTCCTCATACAAATAAATTTAATTACAAATTATAGCATATAAGTCATGATGACAACTTCAACGCTAAAAAAATAAAGAATTAAAGATGATAGTGAAACCTTAGATAGTATTAAGCATTTGTTGTAACTTTTTTACATTGATGTAAATTGAACACATAAGCAACCTGTTTATAAGCAACCCTAAAGAAGTCGACAAAATTTTAAGCAACTTTCCTAGCTCTAAGTTTTTAAATAAGGAACAAAAAATATTTTTACAATAACATTTGTTTTTTTACTTTCTACACACCCTTTTTGTATTGATAGCTATTTTCTTGATATGCATTTTTTAAGCAACTTTCCTAGAGAGCCAAAAACAGTGTTGTTTGTAAAAAAGTATGTGTATTATTCAGTGCATAACATCCTAATGTAAATTATGCTTTAATTGGTTAATGGAAATTAGGCTTTCACACAGCACGCATTTATTATAATAAAACCATGATGGCCATTGAGTAGCAGTGCATTACAAGTAGCAGATGTCAATTGATTGATGTGCACAAGTAATTAAAAATATGTTAATTACTTGATAATTTAATATCAAAATAATAATTATTCTGCACACAATCACAACATCTGCATCTTGCTATAACATATTTTAGTTTGCTGTATAGGTTGGTAGATGAAATTGTTGTAAGTTACAGAATTGGAAAGATGTTTGTTTACATATGTTCAAAATAAGGTACACATTCAAAATATGGTAAATCTATGGTATATAACATGTTTTAGTACGAAAGCCTAAATTTTTGGCAACACTTAACAGCTAAGCATAATCTTGAATCTAAAACTTTTATGTATGAACTTTAAAAAAAAACAATTGAAGTATAAAAGAAACAAGATGCGTGATTGCTTCCACCTTGAACAATTGCTTAATCTTTTGTTTTAAATTGACGAAAATTGACAGAAGAAAAGAAAATAATTGAGTCTTGAAGTAAACAAAACCTCTATTACATTTTTGCGAGCTAATTAGTCGCAACTGATCACGTATTGTTACCTTTGGGCGGTATTGTATAAGGAACTTGAGGTTAGTGTGGAAATTAGAAATTGTCTATAACCGTTTTTTTGACCAACTAGTTTAATTTGTTACGTTAGTCAAAAGGTTAAACTTTATCTCACTTCACATGTGACGTTCCAAGTGATGTGGATTACATCCCATAACATGAAATTTATGCAATAAAATCCATCATGTACAAACAAAAGAATACTTCCCACCTATACCTATAGTATTTCTGGATCTTTTTGTCTTCTATCCTTTTATCTTAGTTTTTATCTTTTTTACCTTTTATCCTTTTATCTTTTGAGTTTTTTTTTGTTGTATCTGTCCTCTATAACTTTACAATTTTGTTTCAATCTCCGTATCTGTTATAGTTTTAACACTAAGCAAGAAAAGTTTACATTTTAATTAGTTTTCAAAATTTTAACTTCAGATCATTCTCATCCAAGAGCACAATATACACCCCAGGTAATATGCTATACTCTTTTGTTTCTGTAATTAAATAAAACAAACTCAGTAATATTATTGTTTATTGACCATTGACACGATAGCAATATTTCCACCACCAAGCAGATATTGCCAATATTTCCTACTACACTTTAACTACAGGCTATAACCACAATGGAAAATATTTTTGTAACACACAATCCTGTCAAAAAGCTTTAGCCTGATCAAATTTATTATTGTTTGTTTTAATGAGTATCTTCACTAAATCATATTTTGTCAAAAAATAAGTTGATTTGCTTTGAACATTTCAAAATTGTAGCAAATATATGTAGTTAATATCATAATATATATATATCAATTATGTATTTTAATTTTTAGTATAGACCAAATACTGTCCAAATGATACAGAACCAACAACCCATCAGGAGGGTGTTTCCAGCTAGCCAGGTACCAATAAGAGGAACCTATAGGCTTCAAGTAGCTGCTAGAGGCCCACAAATGCACCATGCTCCTCAATACATTCAACAAGTTCAACAGTCAGATATGATGCATCAACAAAATTTTATGCCGCCTAATTATGGACCAATATATAGTGGTAGTCAATATCAAGTTTATCAACCACAACAAGGATACCAACCACAACCTCGACAATCACTATATGCTTACCCATCTGGTATGTCATTTAAATGATTTGTATATTGGGATTTTTTGTTTCTTACTTTTTAAATTTTGTAGATAAATTAATGAGATAAAAAATGTACAACAATATTTGCATTTAGGAAATCCTACAAATTATGTTGTTTCTCAACCAATGCATGCACAAAATATTCAACAACCAATACCACAACCAAGACAAGTATTCATGCAACAAGGGAATCAACAAATTCAACATACAAATCCACCAGTTCACCAACAACCTTCACAAGATCAGACACCTAAGAAAAGAACGGCTATTAAAATAACAGATCCTAACTCTGGAAAAGATTTAACAAATGAATTCAAAAAGAAGGAAAAAACACCAGTTACACCAAGGACTAGTAGTGATCCTATTAAAACTCCAACTCCCCAACCTTCTGAAACCAATGAAAAAGCAATGAAAGCTAATGCTAATTTTGCTGCCCAAGTATTTGCCTTGCAGCAACAAAAAGAGGTATGTTTTTTTGTTTTGTTTATATGGGGATTATTAGTTAACTGATATGGCCTGTTAGATATGAAACACCATATTATGAGACTAATAATAGAATAGACTAATAGAAAAGGATTTTTCAGTGATAAGTTTGGAAGAAATACCAAAATACTACAAATAGTATTAGGTGAAGTCAGGATTGTTAATTTTTATGATGAAGGAAATCTGAAACATGTTTAATATCTGCAAAACATATGTAATAATATTTTTATTTCAGAAATTAGATGACTCTTCTGCAAAAATTGAAAGTACTAATGAAAAGACTGAAGAAGAAGTGACAAACTCTTCGGACAATAAACCTAATGAACTAGAACCTAAATTAGTTGAGTCAACACCAATAGATTCGAAACTTGTTGTAACCAAGTCTGTTGAACCAAAACCTGTAGATCAGGAAAAAAAGACTGATAAACTAGAACAAGAAAGTGCACAGGCTGCACAGACTACTGTCAAAACTGAAGAAGAACAACCTATTGAACTTAAACCAAAATCTACAGAAATAAAAGACAATGTTGATGGCAATGTTCAAAAATCTCAACCTCAACCTACTCCCCCAGTTGTGGAAGAGGTTGTACTAGAGAAAACTGAAGTTGTCTCAGAATTGCAACCAAATGAAAATAAATCAGAAGTAGATACCATAGTAAATGGCTTTGATGACAGTAAATCTGCATTTAATACTGGTGAGTTATTTTTATTTTGCTTGCTTGCTGAGTAGACCAAATATTCAAGTAAAATAAGTTTGTATAAAAGGTCAGGCATTTTTCTGTTAATAGTGTTGGATCCATTTTGCCAGTTTTTTAGTTAATTTGGCATAAAGATGTATTTTGTCTCTTAAAATGAGGATATATATATTATTAGAACCCAATTAGATTTTATCAACAAGTTACAATTATGCCAAATTGGCATATTATAATATGTGAAATTAGTGGATTTTGTGGTCTACACAACAGTTAAAACTATTCATCATTTTCAGTTACTCAGCATTCAGTTGATAATGAATCTTTTTAATTTCTTTTGATTGGAACAATTTAGCACATATATAATTGTCAAACGTATTTAAAAAAGTCATCAGTATAACTGATATTTATAGTTACTTTTATGGAATGTTTTGAAGGTTTTGTCTTAACAGAGATTTTTAAGAGATATTCTACTACATATAAATTGCAACTGTATGATGACATTTTTATTTCTTCATTAATATTGAGGAAAAAGACTCGCTGTCTGACAGTTTTAAATAATTTCTTTTGATGATTGATATTATAGGAAGTCTTTATGTCATTCTCTCAAATTCTGCACGATGACATTTTTATTTCTTAACTTATTGAAGAAAAAGTCTCACTGTCTGACAATTTGTAATAAAGTTAATTTTGATAATTGATATAGAAAAATCCATATTTTTCACTTTCATTATATATTCATCTCTCAAATTCTGAATGATGACATTTTTATTTCTTCATTAATATTGAGGAAAAAGACTCGCTGTCTGACAGTTTTTAATGTTTCTTTTCTCTTTTTATTGTAATGAGAGAGGATCTATTTTGTTGCAATAGTTGTCTTTTTATTGACAAGATTTTTTTATAAAGGAATTAACAATGAGAAAACTCACAAAATGGGTAATAAAAAGAAAAGGAATAATCACAAATTTTTCATTTTTTATTTCACTTCCAGTCAACAATAATCATGTAATTCTATTATCAGTGTACTTTCATAAGTCTGTGTTTATATGCTGTAATTATTAAGTTGTTAACAAATGAATGGAATGTTATCTTTATTAGCTTTTTAACAGCTACAGCAAACAATAAATTGTCTATGTTGTTTTATTACACAACTTAGCCTAGTATAGCAAAGTGTAAGTCTCTTGTAAAAGAAAAAGTTTTTGTGTATTTGGTTGGTGAGTAAGGACATATTTGATTTCTTATATTTGTATACTATTTTACTCTATTATGTTTTAATTGTTTTAAAATTTGAAGAAAAAAATTATAACTGTTAATTTATTTTTGTTCTCAGTGGCCAAGAAAAAGAGTTCCAAGAAACGCCTTAAAGGCATTGATGCAAAACAAGATTCAAACAGTACAGATCTCCTCAGTGCATTTACTGATACCCCTGCAAAAGAGGAACCTCCACCAGTGAAAATTACTCCAGAACCTCCTAAAGAGGATCCTACCTGGGAAGATAAAGTAAGATGAGTGTTTTTTTTGTTGTTGTTGTTTTTTACTTTTATTTCATAATTGAGCGCCAAAGACTGAATTAGTTATAATCAGTTTAAATGTTTTTTAACATTATTTATTGTTAATAGTGACAGTGCCTCTTATTTTTGTCTTTTGTATGTATCAATTAGGAAAAGACAATTGAAAAGGAAGTAATTAGAAATGACGATGCTGAAGAAGAGTCAATACAAACAAAACAACAACCACGAGTGGAACAAACTACTATTGTCTCTGAAGATGGTTTGTTTGTTCATTATATAACTTTGATAAGCTAACCTGCCAATTAACTTGAGAGTTGTTGTTGTTTTTTGGGATTACGAGTTTCTTATTGAGTCTTATAGATAGGTTTTAAAATTTAAAAGTTCTTTAAAAGAGCTAATTTAACTGTTTTTATCTAGGAGATGATAAAGAAAAGCTACAATACAACAGAGACTTCTTATTGAAATTTCAATTTGCATCAATTTGTACTTCAAAACCTGCAAATTTGCCAAATATTGATATTGTTTTGGATATTGCTCATCAACCTACCAAACCGTTAGTACCTGGACAAAGGTAAACTTTTTTTGTACAATATATGTATAATTCTTATAATGTATTTCAAAGATTGATAATGTTAACTAATAATGTTAATTAACTGATAATGTTAACTTGTTAAAAAATAATTTAGTTAACATATAAAAATTAACTAAATTATTTTAACTTACTAGTGATTCTGCTAAACTAAATCACTTTATGAATTGAACACATTTTAGAATTTCAAACAATGATTTTATGCCAAACTTTATGCGTCAACCAAGTGGTGGCGGTAAATCATCAGGGGGCAGGAATTCAAGAGACCGAAGAGGACCTCCATCAATGAGTGGTAACCGGCCAGCAAAAATTATCCAATTACCTCAGTTTGAGAAGCTTGAATTGAAGAAATCTGAAAATGCTTGGGTTCGACCAAGTGAAGCTTCAAAGGATCTTTCGGAAGAAGATAAAGCAATGAGTGTAAGTGCTTTCAAAATTTCATAACAAACAATTTCTTGTTAAATGATTCACTCTTCTTTGCTAATCAGGTTGTTATTAATATTAAGTGTCATGTATTTATTGTGAATCACTTAAACGAGAAATCAGGCAATTAACAGTAACTATACTAATTTACAGAGAGTACTTACTTTTTTGTTGCCATTAATTTATTTTATTAATTTTTTATTTCAGGAACTTGTAAGAAATGTTCGATCAATCTTGAACAAATTGACTCCACAGAAATTCAAGACATTAGTTGACCAAATGACTGCACTTAATGTTGACAATGTTCCAAAGCTAGAAAAGGCAATTGAGTTAATTTTTGAAAAAGCCATCAGTGAACCTGGGTTTAGTGTGGCTTATGCAAATATGTGTCGAGTTTTAACTGATGCTGTAAGTACATTATTCTTTACATGTGTATATGGAGTTGCTTTTAACTAATGTTTTTGTATTAATTATCCTTTAATAAGTAAGAGAATTATCTTTGTTGTATTTTTCAATATTGTGTAATTTCATTTAGTTCAAAACAATGCCAGGAGACAAATCCAACACAAACTTCAGAAAAATCCTTCTAAACAAATGTCAAAGAGAATTTGAAAAGGAGAAGCAAGATGACATTCAAATGGAGAAGGATAGGAGCAAAACATTTGATACTGTATGAAAAACATGAATTTTTTACATTATTAACTTTTTTGTCTTTATTATAGAATAAAGGAACAAATTAATGATTTAGTAAACTAAAACAAGCTTAAACACCCTATATTCACGTCAAATTTTTAAATAAATACTTTAGTTACTCGTTCTACTATGCTGAATTTTTTAATAGTGAAAATAAATCTAATTAAAAATAGTTACAACTATATGCTAACACAACTTGGTAGCATTATCTTTTAAACATAATATTTAAATAATGTCAAAAGTAAAAAGAGATTGTAGAAATTATCATTTTTCCAAAAGATGTCCAAAGGATAATTTGGTTAAACCTTTCTATATTGGTGTATCATTTTATATTCATTAAGGAAAAAGAAAAGAAAGAATGGGAGGAAGAATTGGATTATCGAGAAATGACAAACCGTCGAAGGACTTTAGGCAATATCAGGTTCATTGGTGAGCTATTTAAATTAAAGGTAAGTTATTGAAATTAAGTGAATTTGATAATTGGCAACATATTAGACAATGTTCGTATACAATAAAAGAAAATCAAAGAAATTGCATTTGTGTTCTTTTCATTACAGATGATATCAGAAAAAATCATGCACGAGTGTATTTTGAAGTTGATTCGAACAAACAAACCAGAGTCTATGGCAGATCATTTAGAATGTTTGTGCAAACTATTGACTACCATTGGTAAAGATCTTGACCACCATGAGGCCAAAGTAAGTTATGTTATAAATGTTACCAAAGAAAAATATTCGGTTTTATTATAATCTACAACTGATTGTATATATTGTTAAATGTCTCCCAATACATTTTGCATCAAAATCTTTACTAATTAATTAAATTAAACATTTTTATTTCTCTTTACTTTTTTTAGCCACGAATGGACCAATATTTCCAACAAATCGTAAAAATAATTGAGAAGAAAAAAATCTCATCTCGAATAAAGTTTGCGCTTCAGGATATTATTGAATTACGTGGGGCTCGATGGATCCCAAGAAGAGATGAAGGTAATCCAAAGACTATTGATCAGATTCATAAAGAAGCTCAACTAAAAGAAAAAGAAGACGAAATGTACCGACAACAAGAAAAACTTAAGAGGAACGAACCTCGTGGTGGTAATCGCGATCGTGGTATGTTTTTTTAGTAGCAATTCTTTTATTCTCTTAATCATATAATCATGACAAAAATCAAACTCTTTGAAACAATTGTATGAGTGCAATATTAGGAATTTATGAGTGCTATTAATAACAGTAAATTTATTATTTATCTGTTTCTCTTAAGTAAATGTCCCCTGATGTGCAATATTTGGATGTCCCTCGATTATGTGATAAAATCTCCAGACGAGAATAATTAATTCAAGTCTTGCTATGACACTCATGTCACTTCTGCCTTAGGTCGAGATAGTCCATCTGTTCGATCGACTACAAACGCCGATGGGTGGACAAACGTAACGTCAAAAACATCTCGTAGTGGCTTTGCTCCTACTCCAGTAGATGCCAGTAAATTCAGAATAAAGGTATTATTATTAATTATTAGAAAATATTATTAATTATTATATTTAAAAAATATTTGTTCGATTATTCTTTGCATTTTTTTAGATATAACATTGTTACCAGAAAACACCTTTATTAATTGTTTGTTCAAAATATATTTTTTAAAACATTAGCAAACACGAATCGTTCGTATAAGGATTACAAAATCAAATCTTCGATAGTTATTTTTGACATGCGTTTGCGTTTAAGTAGAATTTAATTGTCTATTCATTTACTCTCCTTTTAACTCAATGCAATGGCAATTATTAAAAAAGAAAATTAGTCTTCAATGCGCAATACATTAAATGAATAATTAATAGCTATTACAACAATGGTCACTTCCAAGAACATAAAATACAAAAGCTGCATTATTATCTAATTTCTTTCTTGTGGTACAAGACAAGAGGGAAGAAAGAGTTTTCAAAGATAAAACAAATACCTTCTATAATGCATTACAATGCTTTTAATATTTAATGATTACTACTTGTTTTAAGAAAAACGACTCCAGTGATATTTCGTTGGGACCAGGTGGCCGTCCCGGTGTATGGTCGAAAGGGGCCAGTGGTGGAACTTCAAGTCGCTCTGGTTCAGGCTCAAACACCCCAACTAATGATATTGAGCAACAAAAAAGTAATCGATTTGACTTATTGGCAAGCTCTTCGGAAACACCAGGACCAGTGGACAACAGAAGAAATGGGTAATTATTATATTAATTTTTATACGTTGTTTGAAAAAAAAAATTATACTAATAGTGTGTGTGTGCGAACAAGCTTTAATTAAATAAAGCAATATATAATTGCTATTAAGACTTTTTGTTCTTGACGTCAGTTTTTAATGTCAATTGCTAGGTTAAATTTTTTTAATGCGAGCGTCTGGTTTGTTCAGCAAGTTTGTTGAGTTAATTGAATCGAAGTTTTAACAAAGGCTCCTTAATATCTTCCAAGAATCTTCATAAACAAATTTTGATACTACGCAGCTCTGATTTATTGGACAAACTTTTTGAAGGATATCACTATTTCTGACGTTTTCTTGTTCTGATCTTGTAAGAACTGATTATTGATATGTTGTTGCACATACAGCTAAACAGTCAACTTTGACAAAGAAAATAAATCTTAAGATATTCTGTTGGCACGTATAAATCCACAAGTTACTAACCTCTCGTTAATTGGTGTTATGTTTTAATAGTTCAAGACCAAACTCTGCCATGCGAAAAGGAAGCCAAGGAACTCCTGGTACATCAAGACGCAACGATGAACGTAATGCTGCTCTACGAGCCGTCAAAGATTATACCGGTACTGGAAGAGGAGGTAGTCGAAATCAATCACCTGTACGATCTGATATGAGCAGTCCTGCATCTGGTACACAAACGCCAATAGAAACATCGTCGTCGCCAACTCCTGCTGTAGATGAAGAAAAGATGAGGAAAGTCACTAAATCAACAGTTGAAGAATTCTTTGGCGTTCAAGATTACAAAGTATGTTTGAAGAAAGACACATCACTACTCTAAATAAAAATCTGTTATAATCGACGTATCTTTACTACATTGTTATCTGTTTTGTTACTGCAACGATCGGTCGTTTTATTATGGGTGGTTGTCTGAAAACTTGAAGTAAAATGCTTTTGACTAGTGATCAAAATTAAGGATGAGTAATAGTATAATATCTTAAACTAAGTGACTGTCGTCTCAAGTTTCGATTAAGTCGGGAATAAATGGACTAATGTTAACATTTACTATTCAATGACAGTACTGTTATACCTTTTGATATCAGTTTTTTTCTTCAAAATAATGTTGCCATGTTTTTTGTTTTCCAAGGAGATGTTAATATTTAATTTTTAAAACAATTTCCCATATAAAATAGGAAGCGCTGTTATGCATTAAAGAGTTGGAAGCACCTCATTTACACAGTGTATTCGTCGAAGAAGTTGTCATTACCGCTACAGAGAAAAAGACAGATCATCGGGTGTTAGCGGGGAAGCTAATTGCACATATGGTTAGACAAAGTTTCTTGAAATTACAAGAATTAATAAAAGGGTAAGAAATTATGCCGTAGAACTACAATACGTTTTTGCTGATACAACATTTTGCTTCATGTTATATTTGGAAATAAAATTAGTTTTCTCTAGCATGTGGTGCAATATCTACAAGTTTTTTTCTTTTGTTTAGATTTACTGCTTTGGTGGAATTGGCTCCTGATTTTGCAGTTGATATTCCACTGATTTATAAATATATTGGGGAAGTTCTCGGCCCGTTAATTGCTGATACATCTGTCATGCCTCTTGTAGACTTGCAAAAGGCTCTTCGACCATTAATACAATTTAACAAAGCCGGAGTTGTTATGGCTGAAGCACTTAATACTGCTGTCCAACATATATCTGTAAGAATATTTATTTAAGCTCTTTGCAACGTGGAATTTTTTTTTTTAATTTTTGTATCTGCAGCACATTATTATAATAATATTTTTTTAGTTTATCAGTTTTAACTTTCTACAACTCGAGATTTTATCTACTTTGAAATTTCCGTTTACCAAAGAAGTTAATTTTAAATTAAATTTTTTTTGTCTTTTAATCCAGTACATTTCTTTGTAGGATGAACAATCTGTTAATGCTATTTGGTCAGCATCCGGTTTGACTTGGGACCAGCTGTTAGATAAAGGTGTTAATGTTGAAGAATTCATTGCAGATAAGGTAACCCATTGGAATTTCTTTAGGATTTTAGAGCTCGAAACAATACAATTTCTTTCGATTATAATAAATAATCATTTCTCATTTATTCTGTCTAATCATAATACATATATATTGATAATAAATATGTAATAATAATAATAAATAATAAATAATATATATATTGAGTAAGTCCTAATATTTATAGATATATATTTATATACAAATGAACTCATGTAATTCGAATCCTCTAGGGGTCTCAAAATTTGTTCGAATTACACGAGTTTTCGAATTATAGGAGTTCCACTGTTTACTAGTAAACTCTGGAGGTATCGAAAAATCTGTTCGATTTAAATGATCTTTCGATTTATAGGAGTTCGAATTACATGAGTTCAACTATATAATAAATTTCTCAAGAAATTTTTTGTGTTTTTTTTATATATAGAAGGTTGGGTTTACGTTAGTGAAAGCATCTCAACCCAGTCATGCCACAATGATACAAGAAGAACTACTAAAGCTTTTAAAAGATAAAGACGATGAAAAAGTTTTTGAATATATAGATGTAAGTACTGTAATAGCAGAATGTCAATTAAAGATATTACTTAATATTTTTCACCATCGCCACATCGTAATGTTGTTCAAGTAGTTCGTGTTCCATTTCAATTCAGTCAATGATGTCTAGCTAAAGCTAGCTAGATCTGCTAATCCCAGCTCTCTGAGAATATGAATGAGAACAGCAACTGAGACTGGATTGTATACTATAGAATTAGTTTATCACAAATTTATTTTTCTAAATTCTAACCTAATTTAAGTTTCAGCATTTAAATAACCATCTTCATTTTTAAACATGTAGACTGTTGCTGCAAAAGAAAAAACATCACCTGAATTCATAAGAACACTAACAGATGTTGTATGTCGCTCCACAATCATCGAAGGTAGGTTTTTGTTATGATACACCGATTTGTGATTTCTACAATAATGCGTTCGAATACAATGGATGTGTCAGTCTAGCGTATAGATATATCAATTATGGCAGTTGAATTTTATATTTGATTTAATCTATTTAGAAGGTGGCAATAACTGTTCGTGTAACAAAGACTTACTGAAGAATCGTAAAAGGATATTACTGCGCTACGTCGATGGAAATAAAACATTAGAATTGAATGCAGCATTTGCTCTGCAGAACCTAGTAACTGATTACAATCACCCTCGAGGTTAGTATTGCGTTGATTAGACTGCCAATGCCTTTTATATTTCAATCAATAAATTAATCAAGTTTTCAAGATTAGAATCAACTGCAATCATCAAAATTTCGATGTAATATGTAGAATAGATTATTTATTGCTGTAATTCTTCTAGAACTTCGGTTCCGTCTTTTAACAAATTTCAGAGAGCTATATTTAGATTAATTCATTGGACTAATTTTAAATGTATTTTTAGACGTTAGGACCCAGTGTTTTTTTTTTTTTTGGATTTGCTTTTAGAAAATTATGCTATAGAAGGGTTTTTTTGTTTTTTTATGCTTTTTATGCATCAGAAAACCAAATGAAATTACGAGGATTTCCCTCTTTACGAAAACAAAACATAGTTAAGACATTTGGCGTAGCTTCGTATATTCATAACTTTTCTCTTCCAGGGTTATTAACGAGATTTTTTGAAGAATTATACGAAGGAGATATTATAAGCGAAGAGACATTTAATGTATGGGAAATGAGCAAAGATGTTCCGGAAGGAAAAGGTGTAGCGTTAAGTGAAGTTAAAGATTTTTTACAATGGTTGAAAAAAGCCGAAGAAGAACAAAACGACGAGGAAATTGCTCCAACGAACTGATATTGAGTGATAATAAAGTACTTGATTTGAATACATTGTGCGCTTTTAATCCAAGACATTTAGACTTTAAAAAATCTTTAAATATTGAAATTTATCGTTTTTATTCGAGTATAGTGTAGTGTAGTTAGGATTTTCGCTATACCTTACTATTGTATTGTAATATTGCCATCAGAGCCTTTTTTTCATTTTGATTTTTTAGATCTTTTTGTTTCCTATTATTCCTGAGAGTCAGTAATATTTAAATCTCAAAATTTCTCCTATTATTTGAGAAAGGTTTAGCAATGCTTTTAAGAAATATGCCAGTGTTTTCTGTGGTGTTATCGTGAATGTTTCGTATCGTGTTTCTTTTTCTTCATTCATTCATTTGCTTTTTTTTTTCGTTCTGTTTGTTTCGAAATGGTAAATCAAATTTTTAAAATTTTAATTTTATTTTTTGTTCTTTTTCTCCTATATTTTTTTTCACATTAACTTAACAGTTAAAATCCGTGTCATTCTGGTCCTTAATTTAAAAAGAATGATGGAGATTAGTACTGAGAAAACTTTTAAATTTAATTTTTAAAAATGCAATTACTGCATTTTCAATAGATAGCCAATTAATTGTATAGGAGTGAATCAACTCCTTAGGATGGTTTCTCGAGGTTGTCACACTATATTATATTTTTTTGTTCATGAGAGATGCTGCTTACATTTTATTTCTCATAACTATAATAATATTAATAGGAAAAATGTAATATTGTATTTGTATACCACAACTCGATTACGACCATGTCTCGTTGTTCGTAAATAAATGCAGTAAATTAAAAATGAATTTTATGTTTTGTGTTTAATCTTCCATCTACGAACACCCACTTTTTGGTTTGGGAAAGAATAAAAAGATGATTATAATGGTCATAGAAACATGCTCAATGTAAGAAAAATTCTGTTCATGTCATAATTTCATAATAGTCTAATGGTATTCCAGGTCGTTGATTTAATGCTACAATTTGATAGACCAATTTTGCTGTCTTGCATAAAATTAAAAGCAAGTATCGCATTCGGTTCCCTTCAGAAATGTATGTTTTCGAACTCAAATGTCAAGTTTGATGTAAAAGGAAAAGTGTACTCGACATATATTATACCCATCCTCTTGTACGG
>JAUEKX010023094.1:0-14491 GCA_031834005.1 Dendronotus venustus
GGAGAAAGTGTAACATAGATATCAGTATATATCGTACTCGTGATAGGTGGGACGCTGTATAAATGGGACTTTTGCTAACTGAGATCGCTCCCTTGTACTTCCTTACTAAAAAGAAATAATTGAAATGGGGCATTCGCTAAATTGGAACGGTTTTTTTTTTCTCTTGAGTGTCCCACTTAACGAGAGAATACTGTATAAAGATTGTAATCAGCCACAGAAAAGTTATGGCAATATTGAAATGAAAGAACTCCCAATAAAGGTTGATTATCATTTAAAAATGACACTTTATAATAATCATTGAAAGAAAACTATAATATTTGAGTAAGAATTACACAAATTTTAAAATGTTAATCTGTTTCACACGATCAATCTTTACAGTTTTTATTACACGCGAATAAAAAGGAAAATCATTTTCTCTTGCCGATATTATTTATTACCAATTGCATGTTTGTGAATACAGAAATTTCATCAGTTAAGCTGTTGAATGTTAGTCTTTGATCTGATAGGGATTAAGGAACCCCTTAAAATTTTTAAATTTTTAAGCCTATGTATAAAAAGTTGGAACGTTGGTCACAATTTCGTTTTGATGTATAGTTGACATTTTATCAACGTCCGTTCGACGTCGTTTCAACGTCAGATGGAACAATTGGTACTAGTTTTTTCATTCCAGATTGGATATTTAGAGTTTGTACTTCTTCAGTCAGAATACTATGTTATAACGATGTTCTATGGATGTTGAAACGACGTCTTAACAAGGTTCTTTTAACGTCATCTCTTGAGTGGGTACGCTGGTATTTTCTTGGATGCTGAATTTGACAATAATAATATTATTATTTATATTGATATAATGTTTTTCTGTTGTTTTTTTTCAATCAGTATTATATGTAATGTTGTACTTTTAGAAAATATTTCTCATTCTGTAACATTAAAATCAATGTTGTCTACCTAGTTGGACGCCCATTTTTAAGGAAGCAATGATCTATCCAGTAACATTATAAATAAATCTTTTTTCTTTAAGCCTTGTTCACACTGTTAATAACGCTGACGCAAAAGTCATGGCAAGAGCAGTGTAAATATTTCCATAGATGTTTTCAATAGAAAACTAACATCGCTTTAATTAAAGCATTTTTGTCCTCGAATTTGCACGATTTCTTGTGCATTTCATAGATTTATCTCGACAATGCCAACAATGTCTTTTCGATATCTATTCACTTTACTGTATTTTGGAATTCAACCTTTTTTCATGAAGTGGATTAAGTGTTGTTATAGTTTAACAGACAGCTTGCAGAGGCGGATCTAGAATGTAACAAATACATGCGTAGGAGAGCAAAAATACAGTGATGACAATGAGAAATAGTACAAGATGATTGTATTTTCACTCTCCTTCGCATGTATTTGCTACATTCTAGATCCGCCTCTGGCTTGGTGACTCTCATAGTGATGTAAATATGGTTTGGGATGAGGAAAATCTTATGAAGGAATGACATTATTAGTTTGTTTGTTCATTTTCACAAAAACTAGAGATGACATTTTGTTTCATTTATATACAGATTTATTTAAGAAACTTTCATTAAAAGTTTTTATTTTGTGCTTAAAATAAAAGAGAATTATATCCCCAATATTGCGGATCCAGAGTGCTGCAAACACATGCGTTGGAGAGCAAAAATTCAATGATAACCTGAGAATCCCTACTATTTAATTGTATTTTCATACTCCTTCGCTGAAATAAATCTGTCCTTTTCAAAGATAACAAACATATTTAATAGTGACCAACATAGAGTTTTTTTGCCTGATTTGAATGTGATGATTCTTCGTCGAGCTTTTCCAATCATAATTGTATCTACATATAAAATATTTCAAGTTCGATCAAACAAGAAACATGATACGCTTAAGGATGATCGGAATTATATGCAAAGGAGAATGGAAAGTCAATTACCTTATATGTCGCATATGTTGTTCAAATTGTTTACTATTTCCACAAAACAGTTCTTTACAGAAACCCGCCATTTGCGAGAGTTTTTGTCAACAACCCTTTCATTTTCTTTTACGGAAAAGCTTCCGCTCTGAAGTAGTACAATACTCTCTCGTTAAACACCGGATAAGTAGGACGACTATTTATTAGTACGGAATTTTCTGCTCCCTTGAATTTTCTTACCCTATTCAAACATCAAATTAAGTGATATGCTAAGTAATACACATTTTCACGGTCATATGAGCGTCCGACTTAATGAAAGGGTACTGATTTTATTTTCGTAGAAAACCAAAATAAATTCAATGAAAAACTTTGCATAAAAACTACAACAATTGTACTGTCGAAAAGAACGGACGCACACGATGTTAGAACGACGTAATTTAGATGTTGTTACGACATCAAAAATTTTCTGTACATGGGATGTTTGAAATTTTCTTGAGAGAAATTTCTGGAATTTTGGAAAATTTAGCTCAAAAATATTTTTTCAGATTTAGTGAATAATAATCCCTTTAGGATATCCTTATCTTGTAGTGTTTTTTTTGTAGTAGATATTGTCTTTTGCCCTTTTACGCTGTGTTTGCCAACACTTTTATATTCGTTTGTTAGTATTCTTTATATTAAAAGTAAAATAAGAAGAACACTAGAGAAAAGCTTGAAAATTAATTTTCGCGGAATTTGGAAAACTACGCACACTGACCAGTAACGTTGAAACCGAGTAGTAAATTAGTCTCATATAAGGTTTTCACAGTTTCAAATAAGGTAAACCGAGAGGTAAAGTTGTAAAAAGAATTTTCTTAAACTTTTGAAAAAAAATCAAAAAATTACTAAGGAAACTAAAAAACAATCAGTCAAAAAGACTCCATACGCACATTTTAAAGTACTTTCTTTACACCTTGGGTGAAACCATATCGCAAGTATCGCCCATATCGCAAGTGTTTTGAAGTTAAGGCGAAGTTGTAAGAAAATTCCGAAAAAATTCTGACGAGAATTTCTCGCCCATCGACATCGATATTCAATGTGAGAAAGAAGTCATCGGGCAGACCATTTGTAAGATATAAGACGAGTGAATCGAAGAATTCACGATTAGTCAGGTAACATGACTGGCAGTTGCGAATGATTGTTAGCTTTCAGTAGAGGCGATCCATAGTGTGTCAAATATCTCTGGAGGAGAGTAAAAAAGTAGTCATCCTTGAAATAAACTTTAAGATTATTGATTTCTAGATCCTCTTCTCACATGTTTGACGCACTCTATATGCGTCTCTGGTCAGTTATGTTTAGGATTCAGATGCGTACCTAGATTGTTGACAAACACATACGAAGAAGAGTGAAAAGCCATTATCTTTAAGTGTTTTCAACAAATAATTGTCTTTTTGCTGTTCTACATGTGTTTGTCAACCCCATGAGTACGCCTCTTTGGTTAATCTCCTTTTTGATAATTTTGATTTCTTTCTGGTGTTGTTTAGCATACAACTCTCCTATTTTCTCTCATCAACTGTTTTTTAATGTTATATTTTATTCATTTTCATGGATTTTTTTATGTCTGTGTATTTTTGTGTCTCAAGAGATGCTTCTTTTGTAACTGACGATTTCCTCGTATTACACCGGTTTTCTGGTGTTAAGGCCAGTCTACACTAAGCAGAAAATGTAGCTAGCTGAGGGCGATATTTAAACAATATAATACGAGATCTTGCCTTTTTTTTTTTTTTCTTTTTTTTTTAATATCGTATGAAAATATTTTTTTCTACTCAAGATTGTCCTTTACAAAAGGGTCATTTTAAATTTTTATTGTTATTGAATTTATTTAAAGTTGGTTGGAGAAAGTTAGTTACAATAGTACTAAAAAATACCAACTAGGGTAATTATCTTTAATTATCTTTTCGTTCATTACTTTGATACACCTTTAGAGCTTTTCGGTTTTATTGTTTAAAATGCATTTTTAAATCGATTTTTTATTTTGAAGTATTTATAGGAAAACATTGGTGAGTATCTTCTTGTGTTCATCAGAACGAGTTATGTCCGTGTTAGTTTTTCGTACAACTTTGTAGCATGTGTATAGAAAGTTATGTGATCATTGATATTATTTTTTGCTTGACAAAGTAAAAACAAAGGCGAAACAAACAGAATTTAATAAATTAAATAACTTCACTTGGAAACGAGTAGTTTAAATTGGATAAAGGATAATTGGGGTTGTAGTTGACTAAGTATGGCGAAGGAAGAGGTACATATTGATTCTTTGTAAAATGTAATTTAAAAGTGTTTGAACTTGCTACAATAATGCTTCATGCATTGCAAATTCTGAAACTTTCCCTTCGGAAACTGTACTTTCTAGGACTAAACTTCTCTAACTACAACCGCACGCAATTATTTATGTTTTTATTAGTTCCAAACCCGCAACTAACTCTTTACCGTAAATAGTTCCACTTTTAACTATCACAATCTGAAAAACGACAATAGATAAATAAATCTTGGAGACGTGCTCTCCACTTTTTGGTAGAACGAAAAAAAAATGAATTACGCTTGTATCAAAAAACAGTTTTCAGACTGTAAATTCGATTTCAATAATCTCAAATAGCTGTTTTAGCAGTTGTAATCTGAAATATTTCTTGTTTTTGTTGTCGACCATTCATGGTGGGCAATATTTTTGTTTTGAAAATTATATACTTTTATGCCTTATTCTTTGAGTTTGAAAAATGTGCAGAGAGAAAGTTGTATACATCTTGAATTTGAAAGGTTTCGAAGTCTATAGGAGTTTTCACAAAGGTTTTTCTTGTGTTGCTTCAGTGTAAAGGTATAAGATTAAAATGCCAATATGTAATAATTTTTCTATACAATGTAAATGATGTAGAGAAAATAATATAACCTCAAGATCGGGTAACATCAAAAACCAAAATACATTGATAATAGAAAACTCTTGTATCCTTCTCTAATGATGACATCTGCAGGTGACAGATTAAATGACAAGTTTCTAATAGCTATAAGGATTGAGGTCTTTTGTAGATACCAAAAATTAATCTTTGACCATACAAATACCGTAACATGTCAATTAGGCACTCTTGCTCTTGTACCATTTTACAGACTGAGAAGACTGCAATATGATACATAAAACACCAAAATTCTGATCTTTAAACTGTTTGCTTTATAGATTTCTAGTAAATTAAAAGACTATAACAAAGTGACAGGTTATTTTTGGCTAATGTTGAAATAAAAATGGTTAGTGATTTTATATCTTTATTATGTCAGTGAAGTTACTTTACTAAACTTCTTCATGGAGAGTGTGTGTTTAGAGCCACTTTTAAAAAAGGGTTAAACTGATTTACTAAGTTTTTCTTCATTCTTTTTCATTTCTTTTGTATTAAAGAGTTTCTTTGGATTCGGACAAACAGTAGAAATCTCTATTGAGCTAGCAGATTCAGATAAAAGAAAGCAAGTGGAAATCAAGAACGAAGATGGTCTCAGAGAAAAAGAATTCTTATATTATGACGGAGAGACAGTTTCAGGGACAGTAAGGAATATAATGATATTTCTTTAAATAATTATATTGTAATGTATAAAAACAAAGATTTTATTAGATTACAACGTTTTAAATTTTTTCTTTTTTTCACATCATTCATCTTAAAAAACCGATGTCTTGAAACATTTTCTTTAAATAAAAATCATGTTTTCCTGAAAACTGCAATTAATTAATTAAAGCTCTAACACAATGTTGTGATTGTTACTGGCAGTATGAATTTTACCAAAAATAGTCAATTGTTATCCTGTATTAGAGACCCTAATGAATTGTAACTTATAGGTTCAGGGGGTTCGAACCATCTTGTGGATTATCACATTGGTGAAGATAACCTTTCACTGCTAATTACATAGTCTGAAATATACAGTGGTTGGTGTTTGATAACAACTGCAGACTTTTTAATAGCAATAAAATACTGAACAAGACATCCATGGATAATATGGTAGTCGTTGTTAGTGGTCCTCTATGTTTATTGTGTCAGTGGTTGGATTATTTCTTTTAATTTTACCTTTCAAATAGTTCTCATGGAAAGGAAGATAATTGTTGGGCTTGCAAGCACTAAAAGAATTTATCAAGAAATCATAAAAAATATTAATTTCCCAACCCACGCTATAAGATTTGCTTTGAATTTATGTAGAATAAGGTGGAATAACATTTTCAGGTATGGATGACAATGACCTTATCATTAACCAATTGTTTACTATTATTTTCAGGTTAACGTTAAACTAAAAAAACCCGGGAAAAAATTTAAACACTATGGAGTAACAATCGAATTTGTTGGACAAATAGGTACACATCTTTCTTACGCTATTTAATTATAATTAAAGATTTTATGTAATAATTTTTCAGATTCTCTACCAATATTCTACTAGTCTAAATAACAATTAAACTTTTGATACAATTTTATCACAAAATTTGTTACTAATAGTTAACAATTACCTTCTTAATATCTGTTTTCTTTTTTTTCATATCTACGTAAAAGAGTTGTTTTATAACGGAGGAAATCCCGACGAGTTCACGTCGCTCGCCAAACAACTAGAAATACCTGGTGTTATGACAACAAATGCATCATACAAATTTGAGTTTGTTAATGTTGAGAAACCTTATGAATCGTACACTAGTAAAGATGTCCGTTTAAGGTTAGGTTTTACATTAGTTGAAGTACTCTACTATTATTTTCAGTATTATTTTAAATGGTCGTTAACCCTTTGCAAATATTCAAATATTTTGATAAATGTTCCATTGGGCTCTCCATAACAACCTTGACAGCTTTTGAGACCTACGTTAAAGAGATAAATTTCCTAATAAATCATACTAAACATTGCAAGTTATAACACAGTAACTTTTATGTACAGAGAAAGAGTTATGTATCGTAAAAGTTAAGGGTTTTCAAAAGGTTATATTTTAAATTATCCTTCCATAATTTCTGTCGACCAGGTACTTCCTTCGTGCAACAGTCGAAAAAAAATTAACAGATATAACTAAAGAATTGGACATCGCTGTTCATACGCTTTCAACATATTCAGAAACAAATTACCGGTCAGTAAGAGACGAAGTCGTTAAATAAGCTGTATTAGATGGTGATCACATCATGAAACTTCTATAACTGTAGGGAAAAAGACTGTGTAGTCACTATGTAAAAGAGTTTGATATGCGGGGTACTGTAACAAAAGTTCCATCTTTGCTTTGATTATTCTGTCGTCATCAATAACTTTTTATTTTGATAGTATTGTCCCTCTCTAACTTCTGTTTCTCGCTTATTCTTCTAGAGAAATAGTTGAGGTTGTGATGTCCAGCATTACTGAAACAGCTGGCATTTTTTATTAACAAAAGAATTCACAGTCCAATAAGGACATTAAAGTAGCAACAGTGGCTACATCTGTGAAGGAGTGCGAAAAGACAACTATCTTGTATTGTTTATTAACAGATGATTGTATTTTTGCTCTCCTACAAATATGGTTTGACTAAAGTCTCGTAAGATTGGTGAGTTAGGAAAAAGATATGATTTGTACTGTTCTAATCTTAATATTCATCCATCCATCTTGTATTCAGTCTCAACATGGAGGTTGGTATTGTGGATTCTTTACATATAGATTTTGAATACAGCAAATCTCAGTAAGCTTTTTTTATTTTACCAACGTTGTTTTGACGTCTTTCTAATGTTGTGTGCAAGATGCATAGTAGTTGATGAGTATACTATCAATCTGTTTTTATTGAAAAATAAAAAAGATGTGTCATTCCAAGAAAAACAATTATTTATTAATGACATATGATGATTTATATTGTATGTTTTTTGGATGTAATTTATATCTCGTAATTAAAAATAGGTTGCAAAATATTTAATTACATTATTCTTGTCTTAAATATACACGTTTAAAAACAAGTGGAGAATTAAATCTGTGATCCTGATAGATCTTTCCGATTTACCGTTTCTATTTCTTAGTCTATTGACTTAATATTCTTTTACTTGCTCCACCAGATATCACCTGCAAGATGTCATTGTTGGCAAGATCTACTTTTTACTTGTGAGAATCAAAATCAGGCGTATGGAACTTACTATAATCAAGAAACAAACTTTTGGAAATGGTATGTGTTTTCCTTTGTTTTTAACTTTTAACTTCAAGCCTTCAATTGCCAGTGTTTATTGTTTCAAAGAAAACTGCTTTTTATTTCTTTTCTGGATATGTTTGACGCATTTTGCTGTTTTGTTTGTTGTTAGTATACTTCAAACTCTTTAAGTTTGCTGGTTCTCGATATGTATGACATTTGGAGTGTAAAATACCGTGTCTACTGCTTGAAGTCTAAAATATCACGACTTCTTCTTGAAGCCGTTACTTTTGACCATTACAAACTAAAAGTCAATTAACTCTTATATGATAAAAAACTAATATTCCTATCGAGTAGTACCAAGCAAGTTTAGTTTTGACAAATACAACAACTTTTAGCGGCCTTTCATTATTGCACCTATTAAAAAAATAACTAAATTTATAATACTATTTAGCTGATATCCTGAAAGTCTTTGGCGAGTTTCTCTTTCAAAAATTTGAGTTTAAATGGCGTTGGAAGGTTTTCATATTATAATAATAATATTACGTTTTCGACCAGAGAAATGTACACGTTTCTATGTACGTTTGAAGGAAATCTTAACAAAATATTATCAACTTTGTGCTGGCTAGGCTGTCTACTAAAGTTGATCCTTACTGACTCTTTATTGAAACAGTTTTTTATAGATATTATACGGAATTTAAAAGCCAAAAGCCTGGCGTCGATTTCTTTATTAAAGCTTCGTCGTGTCAAATGTTCCATTCGATTTCTATGGCTACTTTACCTACCATGTTGAAAATAACACCCGTACACTAACACATGACTAATATATGAAATTATATAACATATAGGCCTACTATATGAAGGGTCTTCTAATTTTTCTCAAAAAAAACCAGAGAATTGATTTGTTTCTTTATAACATTTTTAATCTTGTATTTTTTGCTAGCTACTAACAGTTCTCAAAATAACGAAATAATTGGAAAATATGAAATCATGGATGGTGCACCTATCACAGGTACAGTTTGTTATGAACAATAAGTTATAGAGAGGTTTCAGGTGCGATATGTTACGTATTTATTGACAACCATTTCAAAAAATGGTCATCTGGGAAGTATTACGAAGATGCCCTCAAATAACATGATGGGTTGATTTTTTGATTTTCTTTGTATGTATTGTTCGACATTCAAAAAAAATTATGTTAGCTGGACAAAATAATTTGCCTGTCGTGACCTTTTTCAAAAGACACATTCACAGTTTTTTTAAAAGTGTAAATTTCCTATGCTATACCACCTTTTGCCACCTTTCAAAAAAAAACTAATTGACGAATTAATTCCATTATGTCGTCTCGTTCTCCCGTTTCAGGCGAATCAATTCCAATCCGATTGTTTTTATCGGGATACGAATTAACACCGACGATGCTCGATATCAACAAAAAATTCTCGGTTAGCTATTTTCTCAATCTTGTACTTGTGGACGAAGAAGAACGAAGATATTTCAAACAACAGGTATTTACCAAACAAACTATCTGATATCTCAAATTGACAACCCAAACTCCGTTGTCACTAATTTCAAACAAAAACATTCTTGGTCGGCATGCCGTGCTCTTTTTATCATAATCTAAACAATTCGAAATACATCACTTTATACATCATGTAAGGAGTGACATTAAAGATTTTATAATAAAAGTGGCAGTGTCATAGTTGACAAGAAAATAAGAGGCTGGTAATGAGTTCCAGTCTTCATCAGTGCACTGATCTATAAAACCCTTAAAGTGGCAATAAGGAGTATATCTCATAATCGGATTTGTATACTTCATATTTGGATTTGTATACTTCATATTTGGATTTGTATACTCCATATTTGGAGCTGAAACACTTTGTCTACTTCTGGAGGCCGAAACTTTTGGCTCCTTTCAAATAACGGTCGATAATTTCACAAAGAGCACTAAACGATCCTAATACACGAGGGAATAGCTTTGTAAGTTCTTATTAAACTGTTCAATCATGTTACTTCATTGAAGATCCCAGTTCTTGACGTATTTAATGTTTGATTTTAAAGTTTCCGTTCCGTTGCACACTTAAGCCCCTATTTTCATTTTAGAATCTGAATGACGAGCGGATAGAAATTGAGTGAAACAAAAATTAAAGCTCTAGTCAATTGACTAGGTTATATTGTTAATTCGCTTATGCCAACGAACAAAAATATATTCCCAAGATATGTCTTGAAAACAGTAGAATACTCTGGTTGCTTCAAGCGCGATGCAGCTAGGAATCTCACCTTATAAAAAAGCTTGGCTTTCTTGTGTAAAAACTATAAAAATTGCATTTCATTATCTGTGAATGGAATACGATAGAATAATCTATATTTAGTGTCTAATGATTAGCGTTCAACTTTGAAATAATTGAAAGGTTTCAGGTTCGATTCAGTGCTCTGTCAGCTTTATGAATGAGTAACTCAGCTTGGATAATCCGATTTGTGCAGTAGGTCACTGGGAGCTAAACGCAGGTGTGATGCTCGCCTTAAGCAATTAATCTTGCCGGTCTAGCGTAATCGAAAAGGGTATAGACTTCCTTTTAGAATGGTTGATACCGACACTAGACTAGACTTACCACTTTACTGTGTATTTCATTGTTTTTAGGAAATAACATTGTGTCGGAAAAGAGATGTATCAATTAGATTACCAACACCAAATAAACCACCAACAGAACCCAAAGACGAATGAGCCATTTTGTTTAGTTGTTTGGTTGGTATAGCAACTGTGAAATATTCCATCTTCATGATAATTATAATACAACAATCAAGACCCTTCTAATCAAAATAAAATACGGAAGCCTTTGAACGAAATTATATTTTTTAGAATTATCTGTTTTTTTCTATTTTCTTTTTACACTTTTCAAAGGAGAAAGTGTAACATAGATATTAATTTATATCGTTTCGCTTAGTTCAGTATACTTGCGATAGGTGGAACTCTCTATAAGTGACTTTTGCTACCTGACATCGATTATCTCAATAATCTCCTTACTAAAAGAAAAACATTGGTGAATTGGGGTTAGGGTTAGGGTAAATTCGCTAAGTTGGATAAATTTATTTAATTATATAAAACATTAGCATTGTTACATGTTTGAATTGATGAACATGCTTGTGTCGTACATGTTTCATAATGATCGTTCATGAAATGCGATTAACAATCATTTACACAATTAGAATGTCCATATAATCATTGTGTAATATGTACATTCCTTTCATTTGAAATGCATAATTTTTTACATGAAGTTAAATAAGCGGCGTTATAGTTTAAATTAACGGACAACTTGGGTGACTCTCATAGTGACGTAATTCCAATCTATTTATTAATCGTAAAATGCTTTTTTGTATTAGTTTATATATATTTTGTGATGAGACGAAGATTATGAAAGAAAGATATTATTAATTTGTTTGTTAATTTTCGCAAAAACTAGAGATGACATTTTGTTTCATCCAGAGTGCTGGAAACACATTAGTAGGGGAGCAAAAAGTTAATTAAAGTCAATATATAATATAATAGTAACCTGAGAAACACTGCTATATAATTGCATTAATTCCCTTTTCAAAGATAACAAACATGTTTAGTAGTTACCAATATAGCGTTTTTTACCTGATTTGAATGCGATGATTCTTCATCAAGCTTTTCCAATCTTAATTGTATCTGCAAATATAATATTTCAAGTTCAATCAAACAAGAAACATGATACGCTTAAAGATGATCGGAATTATATGCAAAGGAGAATGGAAAGTCAATTACCTTAAGTACATGTCTTTGTGCTCTTTTTCGCATATGTTATTCAAAATTTTTACTATTTCGACCAAAAAGTTCTTTACAGAAACCGTCATTTGTGAGAGTTTTGTCAACCTTTTCATTTTCTTTTACGTAAAAGCTTCCGCTCTTAAGTAATACAATACTCTCTCGTTAAACACCGGATAAGTAGGACGACTATTTATTAGTACGAAATTTTTTGCTCCATTGAACTTTCTTACCCTATTCAAACATCATGTTACGTGATATGTTAAGTAATACACTTATTCACGGTCCCATGAGCGTTCAACTAACCGAGAGTATACTAATTTTTTTTTCGTAGAAATCCAAAATAAATTCAATGAATGAATTAGCATAGCATATTACGTCATTGTTTGAACGTTGTTACGACATCAAAATATTGTCTATACCTTGGATGTTTGAAATTTTCTGGAGGGGAATTTTCGGTATTTCGGTATTTTTGGTATGTTTAGCTCCAAAATATTTTTTCAGATTCAGTGAATAACATTCCCGTTAGAATATTCATATCTTGTAGTGTTTCTTTGTAGTAGATAATGTCTTTTGCCATTTTATCCTGTGCTTGTCAACTCTCTTATATTAGAATGTTAGTATTTTTTATATTAAAAAAAAAATTAAGAAGAACATCAGAGACAAGCTTCAAAATTATATGTCGCGGAATTTGGAAAACCGCGCACACTGACCAATAACGTTGAAACCGAGAGGTAAATTAGCCTCATTTACAGTTTTACAAAAAATCATGCACATTTTAAAGTACTTTCTTTACACCTTGACTGAAACCATAACGCAAGTGTTTTGAAGTTAAGGCGAAGTTGTAAGGAACTTCCGCAAAAGACTTTCTCTCTAACAAGAAATTCTCGTCAATCGACATCGATGTACAACGTGAGAAAGCAGTTATCGGACAGACCATTTATAAGATATAAGACAAGTGCATTGAAGAATTTACGATTAGTCAACTAGCATGCCTGGTCGTTGCGATTTTTGGAATCTCAGGCATAGACAGAAAGAAAAATAATAGAAAGTTAGACTGAAGGAGAAAGATAGTACAAACACAAAATATATTTCTTCGCAGATGTTTGACGCCCTCTAAATACGTCTCTGGTCAGTTATGTTTAGGATTCAGATGCGTACCTAGAAAGTTGACAAACACATACGAAGAAGAGCGAAAAGCCATTATCTTTCAGTTTTTCAACAAATAATTGTTTTTTTGCTCTCCTACACATGTGTTTGTCAAATTTCTGAGTAGGCCTCTTGGATAATTTTCTTGGATCCTTTCTGATAACTTTGATTTCTTTCTGGTGTTGTTTAGCATAATATAATGATAATCTTTTAGTTAATTGTCCTTTTGCTCTGAGTACGCCTCATGGATTCATCTCCTTTTTGATAATTTTGATTTCTGTCTGGTGTTGTTTAGCATACAACTCTCTTATTTTCTTTCTTCAACATTGTTTAATGTTACATTTTATGCATTTTTATGTATTTTTTATGTCTGTGTATTATTGTGTCTCAAGAGATGATTCTTTTTGTTGTTGCTATTTTTTAAATATTGCTTGCCTCGCTATTGTACGCCTAGTCAAGATTGGGCTTCACAAAAGGGTCATTATGAATTACTTTTAATTATATTTCTAATGCTTATTTTTACGTCTTTAGTGCTTTACGGTTCTATTGTTTAAAATGTTGTTTTAAATTCATTTTTTATTTTGCATTGTTGATAGGAAAGCATTGGTGAGTATGTTTCTGTGCTCATCAGTACAAATTATGTCCGTTTAAGATATTCATACAACTGTAGCACTTCTGTGTGTTGACAAGAACTTTATGTGCTCGATGATATTATTCTTTGCTTGATGAAGTCAAAGAAAAGGTCAAACTAACGGAATAATAAATTATTCATAATAATAAATAATCAACTATTCGGAATGATAAATTATGCCAAATAAAAAGAAAGAGATTCATTTGGAAATGAGTAGTTTAAATTGGAAGCAGGGAAATTGGGGTTGTAGTCGACTAAGTGTGGTGAAGGAAGAGATAAACTTCGTTTCTCTGTAAAGTGTAACGAGTTTGAACTTGCTACAAATATGCTTGCATTATTAACAACGAAAATACGAACGGAAATAGCTGAATTAATTGCTACTTCTCAATTCTTGAAGAAACTATCACCTTTTGGAAACATGTATTGTTTCTCTCAATAATTCTTTTGCTAAATTTTTCTTTAACTAAAACCCAAATTTGCATTACAGACAGCGAAATGAGAAGCCAAGTTAATTCTGTTTTTAGACTAAAACTGACAAGAGGTAAAACCAATATTTCTTTGTCACTATTAATGAATGTAAGCACGTGAACACAATATATAATATGTTATATCGCTGAACTACTCTTGTGTACAGGGAGTTTCCAATTTTTTCAACAATAGAATTGATATTATTCAACAAGCAGTATGTTTAATTACTTTTATGCCTTATACTTTGAGGTTGAAAAATTAGCAGAGGGAATATTTTATACATCTTGAAAGGTTTGGAAATCTGTGTACAACTTTTATTGAGAGTTTTTACAAGGTTTTTCTTGTGTTACTTCAGTGTGAAAGTATAAGATTAAGATGCAAATATGCAATAATCTTTCTTTACAATCAAAATCGTGTAGAGAAAATAATAAAACCTCT
>JAUEKX010023314.1:0-27385 GCA_031834005.1 Dendronotus venustus
GGGGCCCCCCCCCCCACCCAAGTAATAACGTGCAAATATAATGGTACCTGCTAACAGGGGGCGCCGAATAGGAAAAAAGAATAAAAAACTATGGAGCGCCGAAGTATAAAATAATACCTGCGGAAAGACCACGTCGCGCGATAAAACGCGCATGGATATAATGAACGAATGAAGCAATTAACCAGAGTTAGTGCCTAACTCGTATGAAAGGATAGAAAATCGAAAAAGATGTATATATATATATATATATATTATATATAGATATTATATTAAGAAGTATTATACAATAATAGTCGAAGTATAGGGTCGAGTTCAGATGATGATTGAAGAAAGAATCTTGTATTTATTGTCTTTTTTATGATTGGATAATTTGGGATTACCTGTTATACAGTAAAGCTTCTAATTATTCTTCTTATGGTAACCTTTTTTAGAAGTGGGAATTGCACTACTAATCTATTCCTATTTAGTATATACTTATTGAACATTCAGCATGGCAAAAAGCTCTGTCAGTATACAAATTTGTTTACGTGCCAATAGCTTAACTTGCACATGATGTACAAAATTTCTAAAAATCCAAATATAAGTATATGTACTTATATATATATATTTTCTTCAGAAAAATAGTTGCATCTTGAAACTTTCAGAAGTTATCTGTCATGTTATGAATTACAGTTGACTCTCTCTAATTCGAATCCCAAGGGAAATTTTTTTGTTCGAATTATAGAGAGATTCGAATAGTAGACAGTAGAAAGTCTCTCTTATTTTAATTTTCAGGTTTGAAGTTTGAAAATTCGAATTAGAGAGAGAAATCGTCAACTGAATCGACAATAAAAAAAATCAAAACATTCAAACAGAAATTCGAATTTTGGAAAAATCATTTGAATGTGTTAACGGTTAGTTTACACTCCGAAAATTTGAATTACGGGGAGGATTTTGCCGAGGGAACCTAAACATTTGTTTGAATTATAGAGGTTTTCGAATTACAGAGATTCGAATAATAGAAAGTAAATTATAAGAGTTTCTTAAGGAAAATTGACGGTGACTTACAATTCGTTCGAATTATAGAAAGATTCGAATAATAGAGATTCAAATTAGAGAGAGTCAACTGTATGTATTTGTCTTTTTTGGCTCGTTATATAACAACTTTCCTGAGCAGAGTCTAAAAAAAGTTCTAGCCAATTTTGTTCTCCATGGTAGCTTACAATCTCCATAGCTTATCTCCAATTGGCTTACGAAAAAAATGTAGAAATAGTAAAATAGGAAATGGTATGCTGTATCTGCATACCCGGCAGCCAGATAAGGTTTCCATGATTACTAGATATCTGGCAGTTTCTTGTGCATGGGCCAGGATGCTTTAAAGTTAGTATTGAAAAGTCAGAAATTTAGAATATATATATATATACATATATATATACCTGGTAGTTAAGTTTCTTATTGTAGTCCCTTAATTGAAAGTGCCTGGAACTTAGAATCTCTAAATACTACATAACTTGCAGTTAAATTTTGTATGGTATTTCAGGAAGATAGAATCTTGAAAATGCTACAAATCAAGCTTTGTGTTGCTGTAGCCTAGTGTTTAAAAGTTTCTTAATTATCAAGTCTGAATTTTTTAATTTACTATACTAGTAAGTCTTGAGATTCTTTAAAACATGTATATACTATATATGCATATTTAAATTAGGAAATTTAGAAACATAAGATAACTGAAAATGAGGGTTTTAATGAGGGTACATAAAAACCCTCAGGCTGAATTTTTTACAGTCATTAAAATTAAGAACAACCTCAAGGCCGAAGTTTTGAAAATTAAGAACATTTGAGGTTGAAATGTTTTATTTCCAAAGAATTAAGAACACAAATTACATTACTGTATGCTCAAACAGCAAAATATACTTGCCACAGAGTCATGTTACACATTTGGATACATATCTTTTTTATCCTTTTATTTTGGATGGTGACTGAGAGTGGAGTTGAAGTTATTGCAGTTACAAAATGCAAAGAAGAAAAAAGAACAATTCAGACGGAAGTTTGAAAATTAATGTTCTTATTATGAAAACCACTAGTATTTACAAATTAGAAAATAATAACATTTTAAGCTGAATTTTGAGAATTTTGTTCTTATTTTACTGGTTCTTATAGCGTGTAATAAAAGCGTGTAATTTCAGTCAGTCTGTATTTTATTCATAGTGGTTTGGTGTTGTTTGTATGTTACTAAAAAGCTAATAAACTTTATTATATCTGCTGTAGCTAATTGGTCAATATGCTTCATGTTTCACACTGACAACCCTCAATTTTAAGAACTTTTTAAAGCTCTTGCCGAGTTTTGGCCGAGTGGTTAAGGCACTCGACTCGTAACCTGCTGGTCAGGGGTTCGAGTCCGCCACCGGTCACAGTGGCGAGGATAACCTCTCGCTGCTAATTGTCATAGGTTTCCGTTGTAGGTGTTACACAACGAAGGCAGGACTCTCATTGATAGCAGTATGTTTAGTACTGAAGAGACAATCCTGGGTAAAAATTCATAAATAAATAAATAATAATAATATCTACAGTGAAATCTCCCTAAAGTGGACATTATCTGTGCAATAACTATTTTCCCATTTGTCGATAACCAAAATTCAATTTGTGGAGGGAATTTGATTAACAAAAGTTTTTCATACTTTACTGTAAGATTCATTCGTTCCAGGCATCTTTTTAAAACGAAAGTTAAAAAGTATTTTAAATTTTAATTGTTTATGCGTATATGTATATAATAAAAGAATTTTAACATGTTTTATTTTATTTTACTTACTTATTCATTTTTTAAAACAGGACCTACTATATGATAACAGTATTTTAGTACTGGCATAGTTATCCTGTATAAATATTCACCATAATAATAATAAAAATCACTGTTCGCCTTATAGGTGTGTCCGCTTTATACCGTGCATGCTTTAAGAAGATTCCATTATATAATTAACAATCAATAATTTATTGATATAAGTGCATCTAATATTTATAAATGATCAGTCTGGTTACAGTTTTATATGAAATGCTGGAGATGTTTATTTACTCTTTTTTACTTTTTTTTGAAGGCAAAGACAGTAAACTAAAAATAAAATGTCAAACATAGCTGTTGCACGTATTCAAAGAGAGTTCAAGGAAGTTATAAAAAGTGAAGAGGTTGCAAACAATACTATCAAGTTGGACTTAGTTGATGATAACTATTCAAGGTTGAGAGGTCGAATTTCAGGACCTCCAGATACTCCTTATGAAGGGGGTAATTTTGATTTAGATATTTTCATTCCAGAGACATATCCTTTCAATCCACCAAAGGTTAAATTTACGACAAAAATTTGGCACCCAAATATCAGTTCAGTAACTGGTGCTATTTGCTTAGATATACTGAAAGACCAATGGGCTGCAGCAATGACTTTACGTACAGTGCTGTTATCAATTCAAGCACTCTTAGCTTCACCAGAGCCTGATGATCCACAAGATGCTGTTGTTGCAAAACAATACAAGGAAGAAAATAAATCATTCCAGAAGACAGCAAAACATTGGACGACCTTTTATGCAGGAGGGAAAGAAGGCGAGAGTGAGTGCAATGTAAAATTAAAACAACTGATGGATATGGGTTTTGATGCGGAAAAATGTACAACTGCACTTTCAACTCATTCATGGAATGTTGAAAGAGCTGTGGAGGCTTTATTTAATAGTTAATTTAATCATTTTTCAATCATTTTTAATATAGAAAACTACATTTTATGTCTAAGTGATGACATTTTAAAATTATGTTGCGGTTACATATACTTTTAGAGATGGATTCTCTACTGAAAACATTTTTAGATACTCGTTTTTAAAATAGATTTAATACAAAAATCTTTAAAAGTGGTTTACTTCCTATCATCACTCTGTTTTACCAAGTTTTCATTCAATTATCCAAACATGTAAATATCAAGCATTCACTAACCCAACATTTTTACAGTCTTCAAAAATTGCTAACAGTTATGGTCCAAATATGTTTACTTCCTGCTCTGTAGCTTTGAAGCAAAATTTTCCCATTATGTTTCGTTGTTTTCAGGATTGTGTGCATTAAGGATTGCTGTTTGGCTTATATAGAATAAAAAGTTGTTAGTATTTGCATGCCCTATTTGTTTTCTAGCTGTCAGTAAATAATGTTTTGTGTTCCGTTAAATTAAATAATATTTTTTGCTTTTGTACAGATCTTGCATGTTTATATATAATTCCGTTTTAATTATTCATTCCCATACGAAATAGGACTTAAATACTTTCTTAGTGAAACAGTTAATTTAGAAAAAATATTTTTAATGGAAGAACACACGCAAAAAAAACTTTTATTATTAGCTTCCGAGCGACGGTCCAATTTTTTCATGTGTACGTACAATGTAATTTTGTTGCATTTCATACATGGTCTCGTGGAGTAGGTCAAATTTTAATTTTTAATTTCATGAAATATAATTTATATACCTACAATATAAATTTTGCATCAAAGTCAAATTTGCTGCATAAACTTATGCTTTAGCATGCAAATAAATCAAAGTTATAAATAAACATTATGTCGGACATATCTCGTTGTATGAATGGCGCAACGGCAACGAGATGCTTTGCACACGCATGAAAAAATCGCCCCAAAGCTTTAAGGGAAGAAAATGAATACAAAAGAAAAGTTTACCGAATATTATTTAGTTCATTGACTCTAAAATGTTATGATTTGCGAAATATACACATTTTTGAGATTAGGTGGTTTTTCCTAACTTTTTGCGATTGAAAGGTTTTGAAGGTTTTTGGGAATAACAAATATTTTGTATACATTTTTTATTCATTTATTCTTAACCCTTTAACTGCCGGTATCGGATATATCTGACAAATCGAAATGTAGGCTAAAATGCCATTGATGTATTCGACATTTAAAACGCCATAGAAAAGAAATAACTGTTCACCTGGAAAGCCAGAGGTTTCCGAAATAACTTTTTTTTTCTAAGTCCAAATCATAATAATGTTTTTTGAAGCAAATGTGTAAACTTTTGAGATGAAAAGGCTCAAAACATCCGACAATGGCATTTTAGATACCCTATATTTTTTTGGCATTCTCAAACATATTTGAAAGCAGCTCGGTGGCTCGGCAGTTAAAGAGTTAAAGTTTTGCAAATCTTTATTTGAAAATTTCTAATTTTAATTGACCTCTTTCAATAACATTTTGGCTATATCATAAACTAAAGTCCGAAAAGGTCAAAGCTATGGTTATAATCCCAACAATTGATATTTGATACTTGTTGTCAATTCAAGATCAGTTAGAACATCCTAAGCTATGCAATACTCGTTTCATTTTGAATTTAAGTTCTCCTTACTCCTGATCTCATTCAACTTTGAATTCGAAAACTTTGTAATATTTTACTGTTATATAACATATTACCTCAATTTGGCTGTTGTTTTTCTAAATTCTTTTTGTTGTGTTTTGTTTTTATGGCGATTCGGAGAGGTAATATTTTATGCATACATATTTTACCCCTTTATACTTTATATCTTATTATTTTCCTATTTTAGCAAATTATTTTGGCAGCAAATTATGAATATAATAGAGTATGGTTATTCTCAAAGTGAAACCTTACTTGACTTCTAATCACCAAGGTTACGTCTCTTCCACAACATTATGTCACCTAAAACTGCTCAACAAACAGTGGATTTCAGTTTCATTTTCAACCACTACACACAAGAATGAAAAGGAAGATGATAGAACCACCGTGAAGAGACATTTTGATAAATCTGAAGAGAAAAGGAACTGGTACACTTTACAAATTACTGTTCAACATGATGTTGGACAGTTGGAGAGTTACGAAGATGACGTTGTTTATATCTCGTCATCTGATTTGTTTAACTTATGTTCTTGTAATGTGAGTGCTTATAAGAAACACTTCGACAAACACATTGAAATAATTCACGAGAAGATAACTGACCTCCTGTTCATGCGAGACAAGTATATCGCAAGTAATGCTACTGTTTCTATGGTTACCTGTCCTTATGGTGTGGTATTACCTATAACAATTAATGAAATCTTGAAAGAATATTTCGAAAAGCCCAAAATGCTGATCGAAACAGAATTGTTTTCTGTAGCAGTTCGTTCTCACCATACCAAATCACGTGACACTCCATATCTTATTTGGTTTCGCTTAGAAAAATGTGTCACCAAGGAGACCAGTCACGTGCACCAGAACAATTCACGATTCGTGGGAAATGAAACCGAATTGATTCTGGGTAGAAATATTCAAAGCTATATCCCCTTTTGTCCCTGTATGGTTAAGAATCGATCGATCATGTTTAAACTCTATATGTCTAAGTATCTGAGTTCAGCTTACACTTTGTATATTAAACAACTAAAAGATTCACTGAACCTACTACAGACTGGCAGAGTGTCAACAGCTAACGCCACCATCTTGATTGAGGCACCTGTCGGTTACGGGAAGGGGTTGATATTGCAGTTGTTTGCTTTTGAGCATTGTATTCATTTCATTGAGATGGACTGCCTCGAGATTATTGGTGAATCGTTTGCTGGTACGGAGAAACGTCTTAAAAGTATTGTTGATGATGCGATGAAGCAAACACCCTGCATAGTTTATTTGAAGAACATTCAAGCGCTGTGTAAAGATAAAGAAGGCGAGAAGGAAGAACGCAGGCTGGTTACTTACTTTTCCACTCTCCTAAAAGGTATTGAATCACGGAAGTTCCCTCTTATGATCGTAGGAAGCACGACAAATGTGACACAAATGAGCACTAGGTTCTATTCCATGTTCATGTACCACTTGAGCTTGGATGCACCGACAGAAAATGAAAGGGAGAGTTTGTTAAATACATTGTTTAATGTTAAACTCGTGGAATGTAGAGAAATTGCAAGGAAAACAAGTGGGTTTTTCCTGTCGGACTTCATCGCGCTTGTTAAGACAATAACTCGTGATAAGGATGTGAACCGAGCTTTATCATCTGTGGTGAATGAAACTATAACTGTTCCAGGACTGAAAGATAAGATGCTCGAAGCCATTGATGAAATACGAGCTGCTAAAGCTGGCACACTAACTAACGTCAAGGTACAGAAAGTAACTTGGAGTGATGTTGGTGGTCTTGAGGATGCGAAGAAGGATATCTTTGATACCATTGAGATTCCTATGAAGTTCCCACACTTGTTCAGGAATAATATGCGTCGTTCCGGATTGCTGTTTTATGGAGCACCCGGCTGCGGGAAAACACTTTTGGCAAAGGCAATCGCTACCGAATTCAATTTGAATTTCTATAGTGTGAAAGGGCCGGAGCTCATCAACATGTACGTGGGACAAAGTGAAGAGAACGTACGCGAGACGTTCAAGATTGCACGAAGAATGTCTCCTTGTGTTGTGTTCTTCGATGAGATCGATTCCCTAGCGCCGAATCGCGGACGTAGCGGGGATTCGGGTGGAGTTATGGATAGGATCGTGTCACAACTGTTATCGGAACTCGACGGGATGCACGATAACACAAATGTCTTCATCATTGCTGCAACCAACCGCCCTGATCTGTTGGATCCCGCCCTTTTGCGCCCAGGGCGTTTCGATAAATTGGTGTACATAGGTATACCAGAAGAACGAAGCGAACGTTTGAAGTTATTGAAGGCGGTGACTCGAAAGTTACAACTACATCCTAATATTTCCTTTGAGGAACTCCTCGATATGATTCCAAGAAATTTAACTGGTGCCGATTTCAAAGCGCTCGCATCAAATGCTGTCATGTGTTGTATTAAACGGATGATTCGTTCCCATGAAAAAGATACGAAGTTACTTATGAACAAAGAGGAAGCTATAGTGACGTCCGCCGATTTCTTGGAAGCGATTTCTAATTGCTCTCCTTCGGTTTCACTCAATGAGCTGGAACGTTATCAATCCATTAAAGATGAAATTCATAGAAAGAAATAGATTTGCTTTAACAAATTTATTAAATATATATATAATATATTTTTATAGAATTTCGTATTATTTTATTATTTAGACAATATGTAACATACATACATTTGAGGATAATTCTGCGTATGTGGAGAAACTTTTTTTATTTTATATTTTTTTATTTGACTGTTATGTATTTCCATGATTTAGCGAAACTAGATTAAAAAATTTGGCTTGTTAGCTACATTTTTGTCTGAATGAAATTGTTGTAGCATATAGTACTGAGAAGTTGCTTTTAAGAACAAAATATGGATCTTCTGAACAATACGAGCAGTACTAAAGTATCAAATTTCTTCGGTTTTACCAAGCACTGTCTTTTTGAAAAAAAATTTGTTTTACAATAATATTACACGTTTTATTTTATAACTTCAGCTATGAGTTAAGTGTCTCAAATTTCTTAAATTTGGTAATATTGGGCTCGAAAGTTTTTTAATTTCTTCTTTCTGAAATTCGAGATTCACGTAAAAGGAAGTTTTAGTCCACTTTTATTTATTTTGCTTTTGGAGAATTTCTTGTTTAAGTTTTCAGCGTCTGTAGTTTCATGAGAGTTCCTTTTAAATCTGAGCTTATAACTTCTTGTATAATCTCTCATAACTTTTTTCTAGAAGAAAAGAGATTCTTCTGATATACCGGTGTGAAAAACTTGATTTCAAGTTCAGCCCAAAATGAGTTGGTACTTAAAGATTTAAGGTAAACATTAATATAATTTAAATATTTTTAATCACCAATGTTTTAACAAAGTACAAAATTTTACAAAAAATAATAAAACCTCAAATAAGTTATCATAATTATCTATAAATGGTTTGATAACCAATGTTTTTATTTTCTGGTTGTAACGCACTGTTGGATGTCTTGGTATTTATTTAGATGGGTTGATTTTGACTCCTTTGCATTCCTACATTAGAAAGATTAAAAGAAAAATAGTTATTAGTATTAAAAATTTTACCATCGTCATTGTTCTATTAAGATAGTTCGTTATGGGCTTTTTGTTATATAATATACCTCAAAAGAAGGATTTTTTAACATTTTAAAGAATCCATGAAAGTAAAATTTGAAAAAGCGAACAAAAGCGAACATGGGGGGGGGGGGGGTTGAATGATGAGAACGTTCGCATCTCTAAAAATGGTCAATTTTGTGCGAACGTAATAATTGAATGGCCCCTTAGCTCAATGCACAAAATTATCTAAAAATATTCCTTCAAAATTGGCCGTAAGTGAAGAATTTTTAACGAGCTGACTGAATTTAGGATGGATAAGAAGGTCCACTCACGTTAGTGTCATTGTAAACTTCAAACAAGGCTGTAATGAATTGCATATTTTCATTAGTCCATTCTTCACTGCTGATGTCGTTTTTAGCGACGGGGAAAGTAACAGTAATGGAATTTCCTTTCTGATAACCTCGTACCGTATTTCTCTCAAATTTCATAATACGATCTAAGTAAAAAAGAAGAGAAAAGAAACATTCTTTAGATGAAAAAATAAAAAATGTTTTGCCCTCTATCAGTGGCCTGATGATGTTGTAAATACTAAGAGCTTAATCGTGATTTATAAAGTCGTTCTTTAAACTAGATATCGTGGAAAAATGGTGGTATGTAAAAATGGATTGTTTATTTAAGATGGCAAGAAAAATTGCAATACTTATCGATAAAACTTTGAGACTAAATTTGTAATGACACATAATGTAAATAGAATTTTTGTGTAATAAAAGCTACCGAAATATATCTGTTTCGCGTGTAGAGGAAACAGATTTCTTTAGAAACTTACTCAATTCAGCTTGTTCAACAAGCAGACCGTCTCCCCAAGCGTCACTTGTCATCTTGATGGAGTTTCGGAACTGCAACAAGATTTGCCAGCACTGTGTTGACTTGATATCCTTGATAAGGTTCACTTTGATGTTGATTTGTCCACTGCCCCACCAGAGTTGAGATGTTTGAGAGATGTCGCTGAAAGGTTAATAAAGTTTTCTAAATTTCCTATCTTCTCTGAATTATCGCTCGAGGAAGAAGAGGGATGTAAAAGAAAAAAGGATTCTATCCTGTTTTTTGACTTATTGTTTATTTATCTCTAATTTATCAATGAGGTTCATGTTTTCGTTCCTACAACAGAAACCTATGCGAGAGGTTATCTTTGGCACTCACCGGTTTTGGACTCGAACTTCTAACCAACAGATTACTAGTCTAGTACCTTAACCACCTCTGCCCCAGTTCCACTATACACAAATTTTCGATAGAATTACCTGTAATAATCTCCTGAGAATACAGTTTCAGGATCAACAGGACATTCATCACACATAATACCACCACAATCAACACCTTCTTCATCTCCATTTTGTACACCATCATCACATATTGGTTCTAGTGCTGTTAATGTGTTGTATACTTTACATCCTGGGAGTCGAGGATTCGAGGGAGCGTTCTATTTAATAATATAGATATTTAAGAATATGTATGAAATATTTGAGAATATGTATGAGATGTTTGAGAATATGTATGAGATGTTTGTGAAATCGTATTGTTGACAAAAGGTGCTTGTTCTATGTTTTATGTTATCTCTGCATTTTGTAATGCACAATTCGAAATCCTCTGTAATTCCTCGTCAGTAAAATATTTCCGTGTGACCACACACTATGATTCTATGAATTTCTGAGGTAACTCGAACTTACCTCAATATCATTCATTTGGTTTTCTACTTTACATTCCTCTGCTCGCACAGAGTTGGCACACGACAATCGTGGATCACATTCAACGTTTATCGGGATTTGATGAATATTTTCGTCAATCGAAGCAACGGAACCATCTAAGCCGTAGCAAAAATCACCTTTTTTCGCATCTATGAATTAGAATTGAAATTAAATTTGCTTTTTGTTGTTATTAAGTAATTAACTGTTTTCTTTTCTAACGTTCATTATCTATCAATTATTTTAATTAAGAGGTTGGGAGTTAAGAGATAGACATCTAAATCTAATACGGGAAGCTTTATCTACAATTATAAAAAATCATTACCACGTCCATTTTCAACCAACTAACCATATCACTACAATTTTCCTGGGAAGTTTATCATATACAGAAAATGTAATTTGTTAAAATCACAAATTATAAAAATTCTCATTTAAACAAGTTGTTTATAGCGATGTACACATCGCTTAAGAAAGAAAAGATAAAGATCTATAGCAAAAGTTACCTTTGGCAATTGTTCCTTCTGGTCGTGGTCCACCTGATTGCAGACAGGAGTAGACCAACAATGAAGTGTCCGATTGGCAAACAAAGTTCGGATTTCCTCCAGTAATGGTAATCTTGCCACAGCTGTTGTATGGTGTACCAGTGTTCCCTACCAACATAGTGATTTGTAAAACGTAATCACCGTCTTTAAGGTTGGTTGGGATGGCGATGGTGGTATCATATCGCTCAATATCGTACAAGTCTAAACAGCAAGTCCACATTATTATTAATACCTATCTTACAAATACACAATATTTAGTGTTGATGATCTATGCTAAGAGTTACACACAATTTAAAAAATTGAAACCAAAAAGGAACATTGTGGCGATTTATGCAGACTTTGAGAAATTAAATTTGAAAATAAACCGGTTTACAATAATATTAATTTCTAAACATCGAGTTTTATTATAATTCTACTGATATTATGAAATAAAATAATCAGTTGACTTTTACACACATCTTTTCTTGTTTTATTCAACTTTATGGAAATCATAAGAGAGGCTAATAAACACATTTCCGGGCTATAGAAGGCCTTGTTGAATTTTGGCATTGTGTTTTGAATATGCTAATTACAAGATTTCTACCAAAAAAATTATTTTAAAATATGGTTTCATTCAATTACCTATATTCATCACAACTTATCAGAATGACTTACTGGATTGATACTCGCATCCTGGTCGACCATTACAAGGATGAATACAATCTCCATTCTTCGTTTTGCCTTTGCGTGTGTCGTGTCCATAACACACAATCTTCATCACGTTCGCTTTCAATGTTGCCTCGTCTTGAGTGTTTACCCAGTCCCATGGCACAAGTGAGATTCGTACCCAGCCCCCTCCGTGGTTGTTGGAAGTCCACCCCACCTGATGAAAGAGAGAAAGTGGAGTTAAATAATTGTTAATATAACAGACATTTCAAGTCATTTAGCAAAACAACTATTTTACCCTAACCCTAACTATGTTTTGCATTACAAAGAATACAAACCTTTGTAAAGGTGATTCTCCTTCAGTGAGTCAAGATATGGATATGTTAAAGCAATGCTATTCCAGCATTGTAATAACAATTTTAACCCTTACTACCCTTAACCTTGGGATAAATGAATATTTGAATATTTGTTCCAAGGTACATGCTGCTTACCTTTAAACGATCACCAGCTTTCACTCGAGTTGTAGTTGCAGATCCTGAAAATAAAATAATTTAGATGTGCTATCATTGTGACAACAAGTGTTTCGGTTTATATTATAAAAAATCGATGTCATTCAAAATCTTGCACTCTTTACACATAATATCTAAATAAAATATTTAATTTGTAAACAAGCATAGGAATTCAAAACATTGATATACTTTTTTACAAGTAATTATTTTTAAAAACGGAGCAGATTGCGTTTTATAAAGTTATAAAAATGCAATTCCCAATATATTTGGTTGTTGTTATTTGTTAAGGCTATTTGGAATATGTTTTGAGTCTTTAGGTCTTCTAATTATACTATATTAAAGATAAACCAAAATAGAGAATTTTTCACTTATCGAAGGAGGAGGAGGAGGTGAACCTTCCCTTGGTACAGGGAATAGGCCCTAAGCTAGCTAGGGTTCACAGCGCTTAAGTATGTAAAACGTACCATATCCATTCTCACACCATTCACCTTGTATACCTCCACGCTGAGTATTCCGATTGTTAAATGATCTATAGAATGAAAACGGAAGATAAAATTTATTTTCTTAGCTTGTTGCTTCCCTGTTTATCTTCGTGTCGGTTCAAATGAATATTTTTTGAGTCATATTTATAACTTACGGTGGGCATGTCATCCAAGAGTGTGCATACGTAAACGCAAACACGCAACTCATAACTGCTATTAACTTCAATAATATCATCTTGGGTATTTCTCCAATGTGTGCTTGTGTTTCTGATGTTTGTGTGTTAACTTGATGCGTTTGCTTTCCCTAATATTCCCCCCCTTCTTCTTTACTGCTTTAAATACGGATATCGGAGGTGGATAAATCCTTTTAGCCAACCAACAGAGCAATTAGCTTGCTACCCGGGAGATTGTTCGGGTATTAAACACCCCCAATGTGCTTTGAACATATACAAACATTTGATGATCAAACTCATCAGGAGACAATAACTCAATTACTATTTTTATCCTCTCCTGCATGCACTGTTTTCACAATTTCCGTAGGATTTAAATCTGATTTTAAAGAATCTCATAATATAATAAAGGTTGTTTTTTCGTAAGCAAGGAAATGTAGTAGTCGTTTATTCAAATAGAAATATTGATAAACAGTGTTCTTAGCAATTGAGCTTTTGGAACACTTCGATGATATTTGGCCTGACCAACCTTAATATGTATTGTTTAGAGTTTTGGCTTATCGAGAGTCAATACGGCAATTGAATAAAATTTACAATAAAATTTACCCTGGTCTAGCTATATTATAAATATAGCAAGGGGGAATTTTAATTTATTATATTTAAAGGAACTGGTAAGTATAATAGGAAGATTCCATATTTGCTTCTTCTTACGAGCCTGTTAACGCTTGTTTAATTCAGGTTAATCAATTTAGCGTCAACAGGCTATTTTGCACGATGCAGGTTATTGCTGTACTGAGATTGATTAGAAAGTAATACTCAGGCGATACCTTTTGAAGGAATTCAATATAGTCAGTTGGTTTATTTTCATCATATCAATCATTATTTCAATATTGAAGCTTGGTGGCATCTTGTTATATAAGCCATCTATTCTCCAGGATTATCATGAGAGATTTCCATGTCTTTTTCCCGTTACAGCAAAAGGTTTTTCTGCTTGGATCTGCTACCATACGATAATGATATTTTCATCTAAATTTTACAAATGGGAAGGCGCTTTGGATAACTTGATAGGATAATTTAGGATAAAATGAAAAACAAAAAAGAAGAGTTGTTAGTAGGTCCCAGGTGTTTTTTATTGGATGTCTTACTCGATGATATAAATGTGTTTTGATTGATGATGAAGGAGGTTGGTTGGACAATTTTGATGGATTAACGTTTTGTTTCCTCATTACTATGGGTTAGTCTTAAAGATAAGACAGACTTTCTAAGCAATTAAAAATATCAATTAAAATTAGATTTAAATCAATTTAAAAAGGGACACCCTCATTATAAAACAAAGCAAAGCTTACTTGACCTCTATTGTATGTTCAGTTTTTGTCGATGTATTTAACAAAACCATGTGTCTTTTTCAATTGAGATAATTGGGTTAGACGCAAAAACCAGTAGGGGTTGCTTTACCACAGGCACGTATTCGACTTTATGTTTCTCGAGAGAAAAAAAACACATGACTCAGAATTACGTTATTTTGGTTTGGCTATGACCAAACCTCTGCTTTTTTTTAAAAAAAAAACATCTTTAATACGTTCATGTTACGTTCATGTTACGTCTAATGTGTACTGAGTGTACAGTAATTCCTATTCATTGGTTTTCAATGAAGAGTTTCAATTCGCCACTCAAAACGCATATTCTTTTTGATCCACACGCACAAATTATCCTTTAAATCTACCCCTTTTTAATCTTAGAAAATAAAGAAATGGTAACGTAAATATTGCAACAATTTTAGAAAAACAAGTAAATTTCAAAGAATAGGCATGAAAGTGGATTTTTATAACTTTATTGTTTTAAAAGTATAGAAGTATAAAAAATAAGTTAACATGATAATAATATAAAATAAATAAATATTATAAACTAAATCTTCCATCACATCTTCCTTCTTTCTCGTTTTTTAAATTGTTGTTGCTATTAAATTGGTGTTACTGCTACACCGCTGCATTTCTATAATATCGAGACAGAACATATATAAAATTATAATGTCTTTATTAACTGACGTTTCAACACGAAATCTCTCGAAACAGCGAACTTTCAGAATTATATATTTTAGGTTTAAGAAACCAAATTCGAATTACAATTATCTGACTATATGTAACGTTACGCCACAGTACTGGAATTAAAACATACCGATTTATCATCAAACACCTCAAAGAGAGCAGTCAACAACTCTAGTTTGTCATGGTCCCATCTCAATGCATCGAGTTCATCTTCAGTCGCTCCTTGTGCATTAGCCTCTTTAAATGCGATATTGCTTGCTTGAAACGTTATGCTGAGTTTTCGGCCTTTTGGAAGCGCCCATAAGCGTTCCGGATTTCCCTCGAAAATTAGAATCTTTCCTACAGGTTGAAATAAATTAATTAATAATAAAATTGAGTACGTGTGAATTCTTTTCTCGAGGGAGATAATGAAAGAAACATAATACAGACGTTGCGTTTATAAGAAATTGATGTTGTTTAATAAGAAGAGTCGAATCATTGGATGGTTCGAATCAAATACGTGGATCTCCCAAAGTTTTAATAAATGTAAATAGTTAGTGAAATAAGAACTTATTTGTTTTAGTTTTTCTTGATTAAGGAAAAAAATCGAACCGAGTTGTTTTAACCAAAAAAAGAAAAAACTATTTAATGTACTATTGTCATGTTGTTCCACCAATATTCCATCTCCCCAGGGGGTGTTATCGATTGATATAGCTACTTTGAATTGTAAATTCAATCTCCAACACTGTTCACCAGTAATGCTCTTAGAAAGTGCGATTTCCGTTTTGAAATGACAACCACCGGCTCCATTTTCCCAAATATCTCCGATTGGGCCTCCCTTTAGAGAGCTAAAATAATCATAAAATGCAAATTGAACTAAATACAAATAATGACGTGCCGATCTGCTCTTACTGGCTCAAAACGACAACAAGCAGAAGTGCATTGAGTTGTCATATATTACATGTAACATCAAAACAACAACTTTATCCAAACACTCCCCCTTTAAACTCGGAGCTGAATTTATATTTTAAAAAGTAGTTGAAAGAAATTGTATGTTTCAAATGTGTACTTACCTGTAATAAGAACCTACAAATTCCGTAACGGGACACGCGTCGCAGAAAATACCACCGCAGTCTTCCTTCTCTTCATCACGATTCTTGATGCCGTCGTAACAAGTAGGAGTTGCATTAGGTGTTTTGTTCCAAACTCTACAATGATTTTGTACTGGGTGTTCTTTTGGATACTGTATGATTTGAATAAAAACATTTAATAGTAAGGTGGTACACATGCTTATAAAAACATTTTTTTTGACATTATATATATTCGTTAAAGAGTTTTGGTATCTGTGATTTTGACACTGGATGAGTTTTTGCATAATTTAGTTTTGCGCATGAATTAAAATCAAATAAGAATTCATTGGTCACTAATAGCACTTAATTATGAAGATTCTCCTAATTATTCTTTAATAATTACATTATTTGGTTATTTTAATCACCGTGTGTCATTGTACGGAAATCAAATTAAAAAATACTCTTTAGATTTTGAAATTTTACACATTTGCTAATTAGTTATTGCTAAATAAAATGGTGGTATTATTTTTGTAATATAATTTGCCGACACCTCAATACCAAATATCTCATGTTTTTTATTAAAAAATTTACCATTATCGAAGTCATTCCTTGAACCTTCAGGCATTCCCCTTTGGTAATACTATTATCACATGATAGACGCGGATCACATTCTACATTGATTGGAACATCCTCCAAAAAGTCATCAACTTCCCCAATTTTACCATCTAAATGGTAACAAAAATCTCCACGTTGCGTACCTGTTTAAAAGAAGAAATGTTCGTCCGAAGTTATTTTGCTGATTGCTAACTATAAAAGTGTTGATATAGCAACCCATGGAAGTATCAAATATGGATCTGAAAAAAAAAGAAGAAAAGGTTCTTCATATGCTACCGATGAAGTTTAAATTACCTTCACGAGGGTCTTTTTCCAAGTCAATTTGATTCACCATGCAAGAGTAGGTCAAGATTGGTTTGTCCTCCCAACAATTGAAATCCGGATTGCCTCCTCTGATATAAAGTTTGGCACAACTGTAATATGGTTTAGCCGTGTTACCGACAATCATAGAAGCTTGTAGTACGTAATAACCTTCTGCTAAGTTCGTTGGAACTGTAAAAGTTGTATCGAATCGATTTACGTCATATTTGTCTGAAAAAAAAAGATAATTTTTCTTTGTAAGCTTTATTCTGTTGTTTTTGGAAATTGCAATTTGTCGACTTAGAATAGGTGGGTTCAGCAGATGACAAAAAACACATTTTGATGGAAACTTAATAGACAAGACGACGAAAAATAATAAAATTGGCGGATTTTACTTTTAGTCCTAAAATATTTCTCTGAATTGATTAAATTAATTATTTGATTTCATTATGTTACCTGATTGGTATTCACATCCTGCTCTAGCATCGCAAGGATGTTTACAATCGCCAAATTTTGTCTTGTAAGGCCTAGTGTCATGTCCATAGCACACGATTTTGAGCACATTTCTTTTCAAAGCTGCCTTGTTTTCTTGTTGGCCAAAAGGTACGAGTGATAGCCTCACAAAGCCACCTCCATGATTATTAGATGTCCATCCAGTCTAAAAATATGCCATGAGAACTTTGTGTTATTTTTCTTTGCTCTTTCCTATATTCTCCTTTGCATTGCGGGATTGAAAGGTTTTCGTAGCAATTTTTCAGTAAAATAAGTATATTTTGTTACTTATGCTTCAGTGGATAACCAAAAAGTAAATAAATACCTTCAGTCGATCTCCCGCTTCAACTTCTGTGACATATGCTAAAAGAAGAAGAATTTCCATGTTACTAAAGTTTCTTTTGAATTGTAAATTGTACAGAGATAGCTGTTTATGAGTACTTACCATTTCTTCCATCATTCTCACATAACCGCTCTTGTTCACCACCACGTCCTACAACTGTGTTCACGAACGATCTGAAATACAAAATTCATAGTTTATTAACTACTACATTTAAAAACTTACAATAAAATGGTCATTTTTCAAACAAAAAATTAAGAAATCTTTGAGCAAAAATTTAATTACAAAAATTTAGAAAATCTCGAGACTTTCATAAGCACATATACAGGAAAATAATTTTATAGAAAAGAAATAGTGAAAACTTACGGTGGACACGTCATCCATGAATGCGATGAAACTCTTAGAATCAAAATTGAAGCCAACAAACATAAAGTAAACATCTTTACTATTTGCTATAAAAATAAACGAGAAAACAAAAATCAATATAATAACTACAGAGTTGGAAAGATGATCCAATTCGGCTGGTGAAGCCAATATTCGTTCCGATTGGACTGTTTATTTTGTCGTTTTTTACGAAAAAAATATCTGCAACCATGTTGCAAATATTTAGTAATTAATCATTGTTCAGGAACCGCGTGATCAATTTAAATGACACTTTCAAATATTCTGTTTTCGTAGACAATTGATTTTTGGTAGTACGTAACGTACTTAGTAATTAGTTATGAACCGTTAATAAAAAACACTTTTTCTTGTCCAGTTTCGTTCTTTTGTTTGATTAGTCGAAATGCGAATTATAAAAATACCCTATTTCATTTTATTGAACCTAGTAAACATATTTTAAATATTTGCCCAAAATTCTTTCGCCTTGTTTATGGGATAATGAAGAAATTAATCGTAAATTATAAAAAATTGTCATCCTGGCAGTTGAAAGCCGACTCTCTTAGTCTTAGTTTTTATCTCCATAACTAATAAACATAATTAACGTACCATATAACACTTATATATAACATTAATAATCCCAATGTGTTTATTTTATTGGGTTGTTATTTAGTTGTTATTTTTCACTGATGAGAATAGTAAACCCCCGTTAATAAAATTTACAAAATTGCTCTTAAACCTCTAATTAAAATGAAGAAATTTTCAAGGAAAAAATTAAAATTATTATTTTGAAATAGCTGGAATTTCGTCTATCTTTTTCTATTACATCTGTTGCAAGCTTGAACATTGATTTGTAAGGGGTCAACAAGTTCTTTCCTATGAACGAGATAATAAAAGAGACTTACCTTGTCTGACATTAATTAATTGATTGCTTGATTGATTAGCCTGGTGCGACGTCTAATAAACACAAAGAAGAAAACACTGTTTGAAGTGGTTCTTCTAAGTTCTTTCTAAAGATTCATGTTCCACTTTCGTATTTATGCTTTTCTTCATTCTTCCGAAACAGGGGGAGTTGATATTGGAAAATCCTGTGCGAGCTAGTTAGATGGAGGCATAATATGACATGAAATGTCATGATGTGGTGACCCCCGGTAGCAAGAGAATGCGTAATCACAGTAGAAGAAGCGAACTTACGGAAGAAGTAATTATAGCACGAAAATTGTGAATGCATCCTTCTACTAATTAATTATATCTGCCTTTTTTTTGATGAACATAGTGTAGTTGTTGTTGTTGTTTTAACAGGTGATTGAGGGAGAAAAGGATGTGACATAAATTAGTCACATACGTATGCGTTTATATTGTCAACTCTATTGTTTTGTTTCGTTTTGTTTTGGTCTAATTTTGTCTTTCTTGTCATCACTGTTATGCTTTTGTTGTTTTTCCAAAATCGGCAATTTCTTTGGCTCCTTTATTCTTCTCATGCATTTTTTATAAGAACCAAAAGATACAAATTTATTGAACATAGAAGGCGTTCTTAATTGTGCAAATTAAAATGGTTAGTTTAGGATATTGTGAGGGTGCAATTAGTGGTTTTGTGTTTGAACTTTTGCTTGGCGGTCAAACTGAAAAAAAGGGCAATATTGTTATTTATATATTTGCAATATACGTTTTTTTTTATTGCAATTTCAATTGACCCTTTAAATGGCAGTATAGCGTACATTCAGTTTACTCAAGTTTAAATTTTATTATCTCGAGAAAGGCTAGAAGTTTTTCGACCTTGGCAAGCTAACAAATATATTTTGACCAAACAGGAATTTGGTTTTTACTTAAAAGTACATAATTTATTCTTAATTCTTATCAAGATTAATGCTAATGAACCATATCCAGTTTCAATTTTCAACTTATTCATCTGTTATGTAACATAACATGAACTTAATAAAAACGATGTTTTAACATGTATCACTCATGATGCATTACATGATTACATGATTATGCGTTATCACATATTACACAAAAAGAATGCATTTTAAAAAGAACATTCAGGTGAGCGTTCTGTACGAACAATCATAAAATCAATTATTTAAATCAGTTGTCTTTTTCATCGTAAAAGTAAATCATTCTTCAACAAATAACTGAATTCCCTCCCATTTGTATTACCGTGTGAATCTTTATGTTCATAGTCGGTGATCATCTGGTAGAATATGGTAGAGTAATTCTCATCAATAAGATCGAATCGTTTAATCATACTTGCCAAGTCATAGGGAAGAATTTAAATAATTGTTTAATACACAGCAATACTGGTACTCATTTGAGAGAAATATTGATAAACAAAAACGAGTAGTTGATTCTCTCTCAAACATTTTTCCAAATATGTGTTTTTATTTATGACTATTTATCTCCTTTAGTATTTAAATACATATTGAGTGGTGCATTAGTTGTGAAATGCTGAGAATTCTCCCTACAAAATAACCAATGAGGCAACAAGTCGCTTCTCTCCATCATTTGATCACAGTTAAAGTGTTATCAGGATAATATATGACCCTTATTAATAACAGTTCAACCTAAGCAACCGACATTTTTTATCAGAGCTTCGAGCTTTTTTTTAAATTTGCTCATTTTGAGGCTCGGGAGTTTCTTAATTTAAATTTTACTGCAGTTTCTGTTTTAACCATTTTAAAGATTTACACCTTCCGTTTTTGTCAAATCTAAGCCTAAGGTCTCTAAAATGTTCTTTTTTTATAAAAAATATTTGTTCTTTTTAAACATTAGTAAGTAATTATAAGCACTTTCTTGACGTTGAGTTTTGCAACTTTGTTAATCCTCTTGTTGCTTAAACAAAAGATTATTCTTATGTTCTTTGTATCATTTTTTGCATTGTTTATATGCGTTATCTTAATCTGATATTGATGAGATACAGAATATTCCTTTCATTTAAGTTCCTCATAACCAACTGCAACTGGCAGTCATCATCCTTTCAATGGAATTTCGAATTATAATTACGTCAAGGGAAACTTTCAAGAGTGATGTTTCCCGGTCGTTAGACCACATTTAATATTTTTGTGTTCACTACGATATATTATCTTTTTACAAAGTTTTAATAGCGCTAATTGTCGCTACTTTGTGTCGGTGATTAACAGCCGAAGACATTACCACATATAGCTACCCATTGAATGGAATGGTGTGTTCCCAGGATGAGCTTGACTCATCTCTCATTATCTCGTATATTTCTTTTTCTCTTCATAAAACGTTAACATTTCTTCTCGATTAAATTAAAGAATGATATGCAATAAAATAATATAATAAAAGCAAATGTTAGTTTGGATTCACAGTACTCTTTTTTATGTTCAAACCAGTTTTTGTTTAAGCAAGTTATTTTCTATTTTTTTAAGCAATACACCAATTATTCCTTATAGTATTCTTGCAGCTGAATTCTCAAGTTTTACTGTATTCCTGGTGTGGCTTGTGAAAGATGGATGCATATCTTCCTAATAATGGTTATATGGTTTATAGTGTAAGTTCCTTTGTTGTTCTTTATTTTGAATAGTCATCTTGTGTTGTTTTACGACATTTATTGCTTTTTGGATGAATATACAGGATGAATAAAAAGACTTGTCAAATGTACAAGGTCTAAATTATAAGTTTGTTATCACAAAACACTTTATGCAGTGCAAAGGTATAAGCAAGTTTACTAAAAATGTATCTGAAGGAGATTTTCCACAAGGGAATACAAAATTACCAAAAACTTTTCATTTTAAAGCTATATTTTTTTAACGTAATTTAGAATATGTTTCCTTTAGGGTAGCAACTCATAATTGTTTTTTATTTCTTCGTGGAGTGTTTTGCATTATTAATTTCTTATTCAAATGTGTACAGTGACAAAAGAAAGTAGCAAACATTTGCCAATAAAGGTTTTTTTATTCATCTTTACAAGCAGTCTTTTAACGATTATAATAAAATGTAAAAGGTGGCACATGAGTATTTTGACAGTGCATTTCAAACGTTTTTACAATACTTGGTTACACAACGTGACTCCAAAAAAAAAAAAGGAGAATGTCAGACGTCAATAGCGGTCAATATACATGGCGTCTTTTTCTACACATATATCAGATTTTGCAATTTGTTTATAACTATAACTTGATTAAACATTGCAAGTTCGTTTGGATAGGAAACCAATGTAGGTGGGTGGGTTGTTAATTATGATTTGTTAATTTTGGAAGAAAAAAAACGCAAATTTGATAGAATTTGTATTCAAATCAATTAGAATTCACAAAGTCTTTAACGTTTACATGGTCAATATAAACGATTATAAAGCTTTGTTGCTCTCCTAAGTGAATTAACATTTTTTTCATCATTTTAAAAGTAAAAACTTTTCACTCTAAAAACAGATTGCGGAGGTTTATCACTGCTTTTCTCTTTTATCTAATTAATACACAATCTTTTATAAGAAACTCGTTTATATTGAACAGGATAAACGAAACTAAGCATAAGTTTTTTAACGAATTTTCTTGTGCTCGAGTTCACATAAATGTATTAAATAGTTTATTAGATAAAACTTCAGAAGATTGCTTTTCTCATTTTCTTTTATGTATATAATTACGAAAATTAACCGAATAAAATTAAGCAACGATTAAGCAAGTTAAGTTGTGTACATGCTCTTTACTAGAAATAATTTCATATCTTAATAAAATATTGTTATTCTCATGTTTCTTATAAAAATATATTTATTGTTTAAAAATAAAAAGACACGTGTCTTACTGTTTGTAAGGGTTTTATCAAACTAAGTACTGTGAAATATTTCTAATTGTTCAAAATTTTGTTTCTATAGTAACATAGCGGAAAGTTTTCTTAATTCATAGCAATTTCGACGTTTCAAAATAAAAATGGCTGTGGAGTCGTTTTTTTGGAATTTTAGAGATTTGTCACAAAGTTATAAACACACGTTTATTTTCTAAATGAGATTTTTATGATGAGGTTTGGGAAGATAAATCAATCACTGCTCCTTATTTGTGCCGCTTGTTTTTTGTTTAGCGTCTGGTGGAAATTATGTGAGTTTGATGCACTTCTTCTATTCTTTCCTTCTTCTTTATCCATTAAACAAAATGTTTAAGTGGTAAATTTTTACAAAAGTACAAAATTGAAGAACATTCACTTGCTGAACATCCACTTACATGTTATTATTAAAGAAATACATTACGCCTCTATAAATCACCTTGGATATTTCGTTCAAAGTCCTTGGAGCTCTGATTTTGGTACAAGCTGGAAATCTTGTTTATGACATAGGAATATACATAGGACTATCAAATTTACGGTTTGAGTCGATTGTAACATACATATGTACTAGATCTCAAAACATTATTTTAGAAAGGTTTCAGAAATCTTTTCTAACCACTTTCCCTGAGACATTAGCTCGATACGAACTATGATTTAGACCCCATCCACATCATATCTTTCCGAAATTACTACGAGTTTGAAAGTTTGAAGTTATACACACCATAAAACCACGAGCATTTTTCTTATCTTTATGCTTTTGGTAGAATGATGACAAAAATGTTTTTGCCAGGTCATTTTAGTTTCGAGGAAATGTGATGTGTATTGGCCTTGATATCTCAAAATAGAAAGTCGATCTAAAAAATCTGTGAAACGTTTATAACCAACTTTTTGGATACTTTTGGATATACTGTAACTCCTTACGATAAAGTGGTCTATTTGTTTTGAGTGATTATTATATAAAAAAACATATAAAAATAATATTAGGACTCCAATGCTTTTGAGAAATTAGATAGTAAGAAACTGATAATTCATCAGTCATATAATCAGTCTTTTGTTTTTGATAATCTTACTTTTGTATTACTTCATTTCCTCTATAACCTGTCACGTACACATAGACATATATTGCTTCGAAAAACTTTTGCTATTCGTTCATTATTTATAAATAATTCTCCAATGCAATTCGTTAATCTTCTACTTTAAGTTCTAACCTTAAGTGGCGGATAAATCTTTTTGGACTCCATAATTTTTAACTGGTTCAAAAAATAAGGGATGGCTACGAAATTTGTCGACTTCTTCTTATTTAGAATTAATTGAGTGGTCTAGAAATTGGCACTTATGAGCTACCGTAGAAACCATCAAACTGCCAAATAAATCATGTCAATTGTATTTGTTATTGGTGGTTTGAAATACGTCAGCTGTTACAAAAAAGTTGTAATTTTGAATACTTACTAGATCATTAAAGTGGATTATTTTTGCTCTCACAAAACTTATTAAATTAAATGGTACTAACCATGTTTAGTTTAAGCTAACCAAAACAATTTTGGACTGTTGTAGATGAAATTTTAACACTTGAAGCCAGTGTTTCTAAAAGCAGTTCGTATTTAAAATTTCTTGATTGTTCGAGATTCGGGACATGGCGTGTTGAACTGGATAGCATTTATTCATTATTCTAATTATATATTAACAGTCAAAATTTCTATATTCATCAATTTTCCTATGGAATAAGGGACCAACTATATATTCTCTTGTGTTTTTTTAGCTGTGTTCTATCAATGTCTCCGAATATCTGGTTTAAAGAAACAAGGCAAAATATTTCAGCCTTTGAGTCGACTGTATGCAGCCAAAAGTATTGGAAAAGGTAACTATATATTTGCATTAATTTTGACAACAATTTTTACAAAAGATTTTAAAAAGATTCTATCGTTTTTGTCGTTTCATGTTTATAAGTTTTCTGTTGGTTATCATTTGTTAATGTTATTTAGCGACATGTAATGGAACTGCTTTTTTATTTAGTTGATATCTCCATTGGTATACTGTGCCAGCCCGATGATTGGTATATCAACGATGTTATTCGCTCCCTATCATCTATTACCGACCAAATGGGCGATCAAACTACAGTCAAAACATATGTAATATTCGTTGGCGTTTTATCTACAGACGCTGATGACGTGGCTCGTGTCAAACAAAGATTTACGGAATCATTCAAGATGAAACATGTCGAACCAACATTTATGGAGGTTAACAAAGAACTTTTATATAAGCGAATCGAATCACCAGACATACCAGCAGCCTTGTACATGAATTCCAAAGAATTGGTAAAGCTTCGAACACACGTCAACATATTGCTATCTCTTATCTTTTGGCATGCGTCACAAATAAGCGATTACTTCTTAATAGCAGATGCAGCTTTCACCCTTAACAAAGGGGCGTTAATCGGCATGATCAAAGAGTTTGAGAAAAAAGGTGGTGCATCGGAAGTTCTACGCTTAAAAGACACCAAAGTGAAAGGTGTTTGCGGGGCGCTGTACGGAGGTGGGTGGGAATTACAGGTGTTGGCGGAATACTTTTATTGGTTAAGTCCTTTCCAAAGCACTTCTGAACTCATGAATTATTACGAGCATCTCTATCAAAGCCACAAAAAAATCAACACAGACAAACCAATGTTTTACAACATGGTCTCTTCGCAACCCCGGATCATGGTCGAAAACAACCCTGTTGCCATGATAACGACAAATATGACAGTCGCACAAGAATACTTCCCGACTAACCCGTACGAACGAAACGAGCTTTTCTGGTCGTCAACTGCAACCGCAGGCTCTTTTATAATTATCAAGTTTTTGCAGAGTCATCATATCAAACGTATTAGAATTGATACCGGAAAAGACATTTTCCTTTCGGATACTTTAACAAAAGCTGTATTAGAAGAGGCTAACGACTATATCGGTGACGAATGTGGAAAATTCCTTCAAATCGCAGATTTCAGATCAAGTCGAGTTAACGTGGACTTAACGAGAAGGAGGTTAAAAACTTCTTGTCTTCGAATTCGATTGTTGGCTGACGAAGGACATTGGGTTGGTATTAGGATGATACAAATTGTTACCTCATAGAAATAATCACGTTGTAAATCGTTTGTAAGAATACAAAAATAATTGGCCAAAAATAAGCAACTCCATATCTATGATTTCTTTGAAAATGATTATGAATACGATTTATTTGAGAATTTTCGCAATTGTCGAGATAATCCAAAATTTCGATAGATAAGTTATATAAAATGGAGAGTGTGTTTCCAAATTTTGTTAGCTATAGTTATATATATATATACTTTTAAATTTTAGAAAATTTCAAAGATTTAAATCCAAATACAATTTTGTGATAAAGTTATGTGATTTCAATATGTAGCCGCAATTATGTACAGGGTGTGCGCAAAAACTTGTTACTTTCTTAATATGATGCAACTTTAAACATAATTATACATAGTGGTAAAACTTTACTGTAAGATTTCAAAGGTGCACCTTGAAGATCCAGCAAACACATGTGTACTGTAGGAGTACAAAATTTGGATTTAAATGTGTACGATGCCTATATCAATTTTAATAAAGTTAATTTAAATACTCATAGTTAAGCATATATCACACAGGAAACATAATAAAACAACAAATAAAACATCAAAATTTAATAACAACAACATTATAACAACAAAACAATGTTTAGTTTTGTAATTAAACATTGACGATTACTGATCATTAAAATACATTCTACCTATGGAATAATCATTTCCAATGCAGCAAAATATAAATCTGATATCAAAACTAAGAGTTACTTCATGTTAAGAGAGTAACAAAATAATTTGAGCACCCTGTATAATACACGAATATCAGATTTCTTTTTAGTCGTGTACATTAGTAGGGAACAAAATAAATTACATTTTTGCTGCTATGGATATGATTTAAAAAATGAATTGTATCAGCAAAATCACATGTAAATGACTCCTTACAAACTGAAAATCAAGTATCCAAACTTCCAATAGTTCGATAACTCAAACAATTTATTTTTTAGTTGAAGTTTGAATTATTGCGAACAGAGGCGGATCCAGAGTGTGTCGAACATCTCTGGAGGAGAGAAGAAAAGTAGCTTTACTTAAAAGAAAACCTTAAAAGAATTGATTTCTAACTCTCCTTCACGTATATTTGACCAACTCTAGATCCCACTCTCGGGAATGCACTGTATTCTAAACATTTGTTTTTTATAACAACAACAACAATAACGTCATAGAAAATAACTTAAATTACGTGGAATTTCTTTCCTTAAATTAAAGGGGCACTAAAGTGAAATTTAAAAAAATGAGATTTAATTCTTTTTTAGTCAGAAATATATTATGAAGTTGAAAATCATAAATCATAATAGTCAAAAC
>JAUEKX010023315.1:2713-14487 GCA_031834005.1 Dendronotus venustus
AGACGTTCTTATATAATAATTCGAATTCTATAAATATTTCTGACAAAGAGGGTAACAAAAAATCACATTTCAAAATGATAAATTTGCAGAGAATGTGTCAAACCATTATACGACGTTAAAACGAAGTTGTTACGACACCATTTTATCGTTTTGACGTCGCACCAACGTCCATATAACGTCTTTCAAATGTGCTGTGCTGTGCTTGTCATTTGGCCTGGTGTTCGTAGAATAGGGGAAGGAAAGATTCTTTGTAAAACTTTGTAAAACTCTAAGAACTTGCAACACCTTGTTTTATTTTTTTCACTTTTTCTTTTTAATACATTCGAGACATGGGTGGTGGCTGTTTAAGAAGGAACATCGGTGGATCTAGAGGATTGGGATCTAGAGGATTGGAAAACACATGTGTAGAAGAAAATTATAATAAAAGGTAATTATGTCTATAGGATCTATCACAGGTGTTTCCGAGCCTCTAAATCCATCTCTGAGGACACTAATAGTATGACTACAAAACAAATATATAAAAGTTTACCTATAGATATATAACTTTTACAATTAACATATACCAATTTAAACCTTATTTTACAAACATAAAGGGGACTCTTAAATCTACCTGAGCTTGTTGTCCGACATGTGCAGATCTTTACAATGTAACATTCCTCAAACAACGAGATTGTTTTCTGAGGTCTCCGTCAATGTCTATAATACAATACTGTCTTTTTTTACAAAAATAAACGGCATAACAACTTAACGTATTTTAGTTGTTTTTTTTGCCTAAAAAAGGAAAATCTCAACTTAATAATAGCTGCCTGCATTGCCACTGCAACAAGAATTTCGAATTGTGCGTAGATGGAGATAGGATTCAACCAGCAATGAAAACCCAGCAAGAAATCCCAGATCAGCCTGATATATTGAGAAAAGAATAAGAGAGAATTAAGAACTAAAGAGAGTTTTTAAAGGCACCTATAGGCATACCTAGGGGCCTGCAGAGTCAAAGAAAATGTAAAAAGCCTCAAAGAATATGCTTCTCTTAAATTATTTTTTTCAGAATATACTCTATAAGAATAAACTAGGGCGATATTTTCCCAAAATTTAGGTATACGAAAAAGCTTACATAAAAAAAAAGATTGTATCGGCTTATCCTATTGTTGTCTCATTGTTTAACCAATGATAGAACTTAAGTTTACATGCAAAGATTGTCAAATTTCCTTAACCAATCTAAACTAAATTCGGCTTACTGCGACATATTTCAGTACGTTGCATCGATATCGTTGACATATCACTAGTGTGGCATTGTAAAATAATACACTCGAAGCTGTCAGCACAAACAATGCAGAAACCAAACTGAAATACCCGAGCTACAACAAATAAACATAAGAATGTCAAAAACAGTCCGTTATAAAATCAATGTTATACAATAGATAGTATAGAATAAATAGTATAGAATAAATGTGTAAGTTTTATTGAATCATGTGAATACGAAACAATGTTAAAACATGATCTTTTAGCGAACGTTATTGAAAATAATTCTGGACCCTAAAAATAAATTTTAATTTTGTAGGGCCTTCGGCTACAAGTTTTGCGAAGGGTGAAATCTATTTGAATCATTTTCTATCTATTTAATCAAAATCTACAAATTAACTATACTATGTTTAAAACGGCCTTTCTTTATATGAAAGCAGTATTTAAAACAATGAAGAAGAAACTATCCCGGGTAAATGGCATATTTACTTACCAGACATTGCCAGGACGGGTAGCTCTTATTCTTTTTGAAACACATGAGAACAAAGAAAAGCAGGAACAAAATCCATGGTGTAATAGTTGAGAACAAGAAGAACGAAGTGACACCGGTGATTTTCTGTGCTTGCCAGTAGTTGTCCACCTGACCAAGCCAAATTGCCCACACTGACCAAGGTAGAATCAACAAGACCTAGAATAGAATTGATAACATGATACCGCTAATTTAAATATAGGTATGATATGTATAAATTATATTTACGTACGAATTTTTCTTTAATTTATTTTACAGTGTGTCCAAGTTTACAATATACTGTGTATAAATTCTTTCGATAATATTTTAATTATCCAACAAGCTGGTTTGGTTATACTTTGTTAAGGTATGTCGACATCTTTGATAACACCTTTAATTTTTTCCTTATCATTATGACTTATCTATTATGAATTATCTATTTTGAGGTAATGAAAGTATACATTTTGTGAAAGCTAATAGATTTCACATTGTAACAATGATATTTTGAAATTAATTGAAAAACTGGAATTCTAATACTGAAATACTAATTCCTGAAAAACTGAGATTACACCTGTTTTGCTTCAGAGGAGTCAAATTTACCCATAGCTTTCGTTGAATTGTTCTATATAGATTTGTCAAAAAGCGGACTTGGATTTAAATTCGAGTAATTGAGGAAGCATGAGAAAAAGCAAAAAACTATTACATTTTTAAAATTTGTTCACATATTCATTCATAAAAACTCGAGATATCGTTTAAGTAGAAAGAAATAAGTTAACCTTTTAAATTTTCTGAGGCTCATCACATATCTTGGGGTTAATTTGTTGACAATTATTTAGCCTCGTGATTCTGACAACAATGAATAAAGGAGTACTAAATGGGAAGTACCTTAAAAAGGGGAGAGAAAGAGGAGACCTCTTTAAGAGTGTTTATTTACAAGAGGATAGTTTAATTCGAGGAGTGGGATTCCAGATACTTCATACCATGTTGCAACATAAAGAAACGTGTATTAAAAGGATCAAATATCAAATATAAACACAAAATATTAGCTATATCCTACTACAAAAATGCATCTATGCACAATTGAATTATAAAAGTATAGTAACATGTAGCCCAAACTTTTCTGTATTTAGCCAGTATTGTGTTAAAACTTTCATAGAAACTAGACATTCTTTGATTGATAGGTTTTTGGTACTTACTGTACTAGTAAGCATTGCTCTGCCAGGAGGTGTTTTTATAAATTCTTGCATCTTCAACACAGGGTGATTAGTGCGCGCTCCAATGTGTTGGTACGAGTTGGTTTTGTCGTTCTCGTCAACAATCTCATCGCTTTCTTGATCTGAAACCCCTGAACGTTCGAAAAATCAAAACAATTATCATAATATTTCTAATAGCAATGAAACACAATAATCCAACCTCGATCCTTGCAGCTTCAAAACTATCAATGATCGTAAAATAGGTAAAAACGCAAGAAAAGCTAGGGACAAGGTTGAAAAAATCTAAATTTGAAATAAAAGTAGTAACTTGAAATATTACGGTGTTTAACTCCGTTGTTCATTTCAAAATTCCGATTTAGTAAAAAAACAAAACAAAAAAAAAAACTCAAAGTATTTTCCTTTCGTCGCAACTTCAGAAATTAACCATCAGAGGTAGATTTAGAGAGGTAACATCTGTGAAGGAGAGTAAAAATACTTATCTTGTATTATTTCTCAACAGATAATTTTCTTTTCGCTCTCCTACACGTGTATTTCCTGACCTCTAGATCGATTTTTATGCAAGTTCAGTCTGCTCAATTCTATGCAACAAGTTCAGTCTGCTAAATTTAACGCATCGACCTTTAGAATGTGGAAATATGGACAAACACATGTTTAGGAAGGAAAAAGACAATTGTTTTTGTTACAAGATAATATAATTGTCTTTTCTTTCTCTATCCAATGTAACGGAATCGGATAAGTTCTTTGTAGTTTCTAGTTTTTAACTTACCCATGTAATTACCTTTCGTAGATGACGCCATCTTACAGATGCTATAGTTGAAACTCTTGAAGATGTTGATTATGATATATACTTTCTTTTTTATGCAACCAAAACTTCACTCCAATCTCCTACTGAAAGAGAAACTAATTTATTTTCTCTTCTCTTAATTTCTTTACAAAACGGAACATGTCATTCCTAGAATCATCAGTTTATAATGTCATCGTCAGTGATAAATAATGATGGACAGTTCGCGGTCGAATGTTGAATTAGACACACAATTGTTAGAAATCTATGCTCTATATTATAAAGTAATTCCCCTAAATCATCTTTGTCTTCATCTCTCTTTTTAATCACATTTAGCAGCTATGACGTCATCTGTTTGTGTTAGATTTGTTTACAAACGGAGAGTTTTCTTCGTGTTTTTACTATGAATCCCTTTTTGGGAAAATCCTTTTTTTTTTTTAGATCATTTTCGTAGTACAAGTTCAATTTTTAAAGTCACTTTCGTTTGCCGAAAATATGTAAACATATAAGGTACCATTCGACAGGAAATTTTGTTCTTTTCATTAGGTTCTTAATCTTTGGAATTAAAGAGTGTTTTGGACTCGAAATGACACTTAAATACATTTATTATTCTTACACTTGAAATTATTACTGACACAATTTAGAGATCTTCTAAGTGGTTTCTGGCACTCATTTAAAAAACATTGTTAAAAAGTACCGTGAAAAGTTTCGGGTACTTCCCTGATAAAACTTACACCCTGTTTTGGTCGTTTTGTTTTGTCATTGCTATTTCTTTTTGGGAATTTGTTGAAAAGGATAATAATAATATGTTTTTATCATAAAAATATTCACAAAATACCAATACGAAGTTGTTGAAAGAAAGAAGGAACTAAGGGATCAAGGATATGAAAAGAAGCAAAAAATATATTTTTTTAATGTTGATTTTTGTAAACTAAAACGAAAAACTCTTGATTTTCTGGTACAAAATCCAAAAAAATCTGTAAGCTTTTTCGAAATAACAATTTTTCAAAACATATCACTTAAGAGCTTTCATAAAAACTAAACAAGAGACTCAAAAGTCGCGATGAATATTTTGCTTAGTCGTTTCTCTTTTCAAAAAAGCTATGGGGATAAAAAAGTTTATTAATGAGTTAAAAAGTGTTTGTTTCCAGTTTTTATTTAATAAAAATTAACAAAATACAAACTCTCAAAACTGCATTACATATATTTTCTTTTGTTTCCCACATATCTTTAGCTGCAAGAACCATTGCTTTTATTTTTTTGTTGACATGACGACATTTTTAATGTATTTGCAGAACGTATTATTTTTGTGGAAAAGAAAGAAGGAGAAGAAAAAATCTCAGTGTAAATTATACCATAAAATCCCGGTTATACTCCCAAAGGAACAATTATATCAATTACTTTTAATTTTCTTTTTATTGTCTTTTACAGTAGTCGTTTTTTTAAGAATAAAGAAACAACCATCATTTGAGCAATAATAACTTAAGGTTTTTCCCAGGATAACTATTTTTGTTATTATGTGTGATTTGTTTATCGATTCACAAAGAAATAAATTGAAAATCTATCTACATTAAGAACGAAAACTTTCGTCGGAAAAAGTTTTGGCGGAAATACTTCGGCGGAATAACTTTCGGACAGATTTTTCAATTTCGGCGGAAAAACTTTTGGACAACGCTTTTTGAGTGGAAAAACTTTCGGACAAGGATTTTCTACATAACTTAAGCAAATTTGGGTAAAAACTAAAGTATAATGACAAATGAAGAGTGCAAAAACCTATTTTCACTCAAATATCTATTTAAAAAAAAAACACTATAACATTGTAATGATAACAAGTCACAAGAATTACAGGAATACATAGATGTAAAGCACGTTAATCCAGATCATGAAATGGATCTTCATTGACATAAATAAATCTTGTTACATTTTTTTTATATTCTTGCTACAAACTTTATCTATTTTATCGATTCTAAAAAAGATGCAAAAATACGAAAACTTTCGGACGGAAAAACTTTCGGACAAAAAAAAATCCGAAAGTTTTTCCGTCCAAAGGTTTTCGTTCTTGATGTATTTGGTTTGAATGTTTGTTACTGTTATTGTTACTGTTTACTACCGGTTATTACGACATAGCAATATTAATAATGTACAAAGTAAAATTTTGGATGGAAAAACCAGAACAAGAGATTTATTGTACAATAATAAAGAAACGCCTTTACTATTATAAACATTTTCAACTATTGATGAATAGCTTTTTTTTTTCGTGGGATAATTGTTTAGCATATATATAAAAAAAGAAATCGGTCCAAAGAAAGCAATCATAAAGGAAAAAAAAAAAGTTTTAAAAAATGGAGATATAAACTATATTGTATGAATTCAGAGGGATTAATTATATAGAGGCTATATTTCACCAAAATCTTTAAAACATAGAAGTATTTGTTGGATACAAAAGTATGAGGAACCATGGAAGGGTATATTACATTATGGCGTTATTTAAATTACTAACTATCTTTAAATTCACCGCAACTCATTCTAGTTGTTTGGTAGAGCTAGAACAAAATAAATATTCGATGAACAATATCACTCATAACAATGCTTGTAACACGAGCAACCTTTCCCAAAGTTTGGAAATAATGATAAATTTATGCAGGGAGCTCATAGACAATACTAATGAGATTGTATTTGAAGAGGAAAATGTTACCACGTCGTCTAAACTAATGTGTACTGTTTTGGAGAGGACAAGACTATTTACAAAGACATCTGTTGTTTTGATCGTTGCTTCAAAGCAATATGAACAGATAATTTACCAGTATTATAATTCCTGTGAAGGAGAACCAGTACCATACAAGCTATGGCTATTACCAGACCAATTCACTGGTAATTACATTATAAAGAATATCGAAAGATGGAAAAACAATGGAATACAAAAAATCATTATGTTTTGTTCAATAAAGTGCACTTCCTTGTTTTTCGGCTTTTCTAACGATTTCCCAGTGGTAGCCTCTCCACTAGTGTTTTTCGTCTTCAGCAGAAAAGTTTTGTTTTTGTCTACAAACCTGCCAGAGCTAGTCATCGCTGTCGAAGAACCAGAAAGGCAGTATTTACCTAAAGACTTTCCTGAGAGTAGGTATGAGCCTATGTAGACTTTTAATAATTGACTGATACATAAAATTTATTCCGCATTTTATAGCTATATAAATTATAAACGATATATGTACAAATTATTCCTTTAAAAAACTTGTGTGGTCAATCTCTCTAACTAAGGACACGTCAGCATTCCATTTCGGTAAAACATCCATTTTAAAATGAATATAAAATTTTTGACTGTTTTTCAGACTGTTTTAGATTGTAACTTTAATGCGATTTCTACACCATCAGAAAAAGGAAAAAAGAGACTTTCCAAGAATATAATTTTAATATCTTCTAATGATAAAAATTAAAATGCCATTTTACGCAACAAAAAATAAGAAAATAAAATTAATTCTAATTATATTAATAATAATTAATTAAAACTTTTCCCTGTAATTTTTCCCTGTAGACTATTCAAGACAAACCTAGGTTCTTTACCACTTCCCTATTTAGATCAGTATTGTCTTTGAACCACCCTGTACAGCTATATGCATTGAATCAAAAACATTCCAAATGGCAACCCTTCAAAACGTCTCAAGAACTGTCAAATCAATTCATCAAAGTTTGTGACGAGCATGTATTAGACGGATATCCTGTCACCTCATGGATGAATGAACCAAGACAACAACTGAGAGTGGTGACAATTGCAGAACCTCCGTACACCAACGTGCTCCTAAGACACACAAACGTGTACAATGCAGTGGAGAAACGATGTAATACCGGTAGAATCTGTTGGAAAGTTCACAACAATGTTAGATATGAACCACTATGCTGCGTTGGGTATATGATGGACATGCTAGATGCTTTAGAGAATGATTTGATCTTCGATGCTGACTTGTACATAGTTGAAGACGAGAAGTACGGGGAAATTGTGAACGGTTCTTGGGTTGGATTGGTTGGTGACGTGGTGTCTGGTAAAGCGGACATTATACTAGCTTCACTCAATATCAATGGTAAGAGAGCTGATGTAGTTGACTTCTCGTTACCATTTCTGGTTGGTGGGATGGCTATTGTCACCATTCTAGAGACAGAGAATCTACCGTTTGCAAATATTGAACCTTTTAAGTCAATAACTGTAAATCTTTGGATAGCTGTTATAGTAATACCAATCATGGTTGTTTTTCTTTTGATAAAAACGGATAAATCTCTTGGTCAAAACTATCATTGGCGTGAGAGTTTCACCTATGTTACTGGACTGGTATTTCAAAGAGACATGGGTGGAAAGAATCCCACCAACTGGAGTTCAAAGGTCATCTCATTAAGTGCTGCAATGTTTCTGCTGGTGATTATGTCAACGTATACGGCTGTTTTGACAGCAAATAATGTTACGTTCAAAAGAGAGCTTCCTATTACGGGGTTTAACGATGACCTGGTAAGAATTGTAGTGTTAGCGACATTCTTTTAAGATGTTGTTTTTTATATAAAGAAATTAAGTAGAATGTCTATGAGACTACGCATATTTGCACAAATAACACTTTAAGTGTCGGTGTCCGTCAGGTGTGGCATTTTGGGTTCAGAATGCCATGTCTACTACGGTTCCAACTTTTTACCACGTGAAATATCAAGGAAATTGAATCTCTTTTCCAAAAATATGATAATAATTAAGAATAATAATAAACATGATAATAATTAACAGCGTCTTGAGCGACATCTGATCTTTAAACTTGTGTGTAAAATTAATTAACTGCAAGAAGACCTTTAATTTCTTGCATTGACAATTTTTTGCAAAAAACAAATTATAGGTCATAAACTCGCACAGCTCTCTCACGGCGTGAAATATTTTTACTACGTTTCTCGATCCCGCTTTCATCTGTAAGACAGAATTAAATTATAGGAAATGTAAATACTTCCTACTTTACCTTATAAGTGTAAGCACTCGGAAGGGTTTCTTTTTTGCGAGTTCGGCGCACCTTATCTGCAGAGAAACATTCATTGGAACATGAACTAATTTCTCTCTAAAAAAACAAAAACAATTGCAAAGTAAGTTGCAAAATAATAGGCTCGAGTTAAGGGAGATTAGTATGGAAGCATCAGTTAGATTCCACTCTTGTTTTTCGATTTCCATTGCAACGACTAATGGGATCATTTAACAGAAATAAATATCGTGTATTCATTTTCTACAGATATCGAACCCAACTAAAAGTTTTCGTTATGGTACTCTTGCTAACTCGGCGTACACACAACTTTTTGGGAATAGTGAGGACTTGACGTGGAATCGGATGGCCAGATTTATGAAAGAGTATAATTTTACAAATACAACCAGAGCGTTTGAGCAACTTGCCAGTGGGTAAGTTTTAGCAACCTCCGTATTATTTCAAAAGGACTTAATTTTCTTTTTAGATACAACGTTAATATATCTAGAAATATTAAAATCATTATATTCATAATTACTCCTTAGCGAAAAGTATGGTCATCATTATTGGTTGAAAACTCCGTCAAAGTAAAGCTTTAAATTATTATTTTAGAGAAATTAATGCAATTATCCAAGATTATTACGTTTCGTACTACAACATTGCAAAGGACCCGGGCTGTCGCTTCAAATTCGCCGGCGAATCTATCAAAGATGGTGGTGCTGGTATTGCTGTGCCAAAGGGCTCACCACTGGCTGAGAAAATTTCGCAACTTATTATTAAGTACCAAGACGAAGACTTCTTCCTCGAACTGCAAGCCAAATGGATGGAGAATCAATGCCTGGAAATTAGTAGTGTCAACAACGAAGCCACGAAGATCGGGAAAGAATATTTCGGTGGTTTATTTATTGGACTCGGTGGTGCTGCAGTTATATCGTGCTTCATTTTGCTGGCTGAAGTAATTGCTCATAGATGGAAGTTCAAAAAAGTGACATTAAATAATATAGAAAAATAGTATCCCAACCTTAAAATTGAAAACTCTTTTGTAATAATAACATAATAACTTCAGTATTTATTTTTTAGATAACTTAATTAATATGAAAACGTTAATTTTGCTTTTAATATCATTAATTATTTTTGATACATAAAAATTGTTTTGTTCACGACAGCAATTTCCTCAAAAATCTCCCCCGTTTTTTTTTAACGAATATTTTTTATCTGTGCTGTACTCTATGTGTATGGTTTTATTTCAAACTATACGACACACTAACTGCGATACAGAAAGTGCAAAAAAGGTCAAACCCTTACAGGTTTTTATATTATTACTAATTATTTTTTTGGTGTGAACGAGTCCAGAAATACGTTTGGATTATATTTGATCATTCCCGTATAATAGCTTTAGAAATTTTAACCTTCAAGGAGTCAATCAAATAAGCAATGAAATTCAATGAATTCAATGAAATAATATATATATATAAATATCTTGGAGAGATCGTAAAAACAGAGTACATATTATTTTTAATGTAAAGCAGGTTCCAAACACTTGTAAATTATTTTAAGACACTTGAAAAGATCCGTTATATATAATTGTTTGCACTAATTATAGATCTTTCACTGAAAGTTTTGTTTTAAATGAAAAATTAATTTAAGAAGGTTTTTTTTCCTTTGTGACGCCACAAAGGAAAAAAAATTGTGTGATAGAAATTTTCAATAATTAATAACTATTTTTCACCGAGCGATCTCTATTTCGTATTGATATGGTATAAAGAAATTGAACCAAAAAGATAAAAAAGAAAAATAGAAAAAAGAAAAGAAAAAGAAAGACAGATAAAGGCAAAGAAAAACAAATTAAAATCACATATATATTACTAAGACTCAAAACAAGCAAACGCAGGGACTCCTCTTACGAAAAAAATTATTGTTTCTAGAGCGAGATTCACTACAGGAGTGTTAGACAAGGAAGATGTCGAGGATGTGTTTCCGGCTCGTAAACAACAGGAAACATTATAATCAACAAAAATGTTTATAAAGAACTATGGAAGAAGATATTACTTGATAACATTACTTTCACTGTTCACTATCTTTACACCTGCAGTAGTCTACGTCAATTCAATAGAACAAGATGAATATTCAATGAACACTATCATTTATGGCGGTGCATGTAATAGTAATATTAGTCAGATGCCAGAACCAATTGAAAATATATGTATAAACCTTTTAAACAATATTGATGAAGATGGTTTTGTAGAGCAAAGTCTCATAGCATCGGCTGAACTAATGTGCAAGGCTCTAGAGACTTCAAGACTATTTACAAAGACATCAATGGTTTTATTTGTAGCGTCCAAGAACAACGAAAAAACAATATATCATTACCTTGATCTTTGTGTAGAAGAAACGGTACCATACAATGTATGGATAGTACCAGACCACTTTGATAGTGAATATGTTGTACAAAACACTGAAAGATGGATAAATTATGGGATACAAAAGTTCCTTATGTTTTGCTCTTCAGAATGCACTTCGTTGATTCTTAGTTCGCTACCTGGTTTTTCTGGAGTGAATGTTCAACCATTGTTTTTGATTTTCAACAGAAGAATTCTGTTTATGGCAACAAATTTACCAAAATTGGTCATTGCAATCGAAGAACCGAGCAGGCATTTATTAGAAAAATCAACTAACAGTAGGTAAGGAAACGAGCACTTGTTAATCTCATTCAAAACTTTGTAAGTTTTTTTTTTTGCTTGAGAATAAAATATGTCCTTGGTAAGATCAACAAAACTACAATAGTTTAACAACCTATAAGGATGTATTGTAATGTCAGGTTTTTGGGTTTACTCCTTGAAAGTTTTCTTTATTATACATCCAAAGTTATATATATTTACATTAAAATTTTAGACATAAAGGTCAACCACCAAAATATAGTTATCCTTGTAAAAATTTTAAGATATTTGATTTTTACTTTTCCTTCACAGATGTTTCACATGTACTGACGCAATTTGTAATAAAAAACGCAATTTGTAATAACAACGCAATTTGTAATAATATTTTCAAAAATTCGA
>JAUEKX010023426.1:0-14486 GCA_031834005.1 Dendronotus venustus
GGAAGATGATCTGAAAGCGAGACTGTAAGGTTTCCTGAGAGTAAAGAATATGAAGATGGAGAAACAAAAATATTATCTGACTGATTAGTGATTTTAGTTGGCAAAGAAATAAAGGGAAGAATATGGTAAGATCCAAGGAGGTCAAGATTTGTACAGGTTGTCTCAGTTTTGACTTTAAGTAGATTAACATTAATATCGCCAAGAAGTAAAACAGTTTTCTTTTCCTTATCGATTTTAGACAACAAAGGAGAAAGATACTAATTATTGAAGTCGTCCAAGCTCATTAACGGGTGCTTAGTTCGGCCAGATCTGGCTTATCGATAAGCCTGTGTTCTAAGGAAATTATAGAACTCTAAATTAAGAAAAAATGTCCCGTGCAACTGATAAAGAATTCATATCACAAAACCAGTAGTCTTATATGTTATAAAAACTTCCCACATATTACTGTGCTACGTTTAGAAAGCATTTTTCCTAGGTAACTACTAGTTTATGGAGAAATACTTGTGCTGAGAGATCTTATCCAAATCTTTTTTTACAAATATGAAAAAAGGAAAAGCTTTGCATTGGGGTAAGAATATCCATCATTATTATACATTAATGTTATTTTGTTATGACTGGCAGATATGAGAGGTAAGTAATATTGTGATTACAATTTCTTATGACCGCAAGATGAATGTTGTTTTTTGTAAAATCTGCTTACACAAGTTGACACTAATAACAATAACATAGCACTCCATCGCATGTAACATTTACTTTTTTTTTTAAGGATCTCTTACATAAAAAAGGATATAGAAGGAGAAAAACACACAAAATTTAAATTTATGTTAGCTACTTTCACTGATTTTTCCACATAGCTTAATTAACATTTGCAGCCTGAAGAAATTACTCAGCATGAAGCTCTTCGTACTTGTTGAAAAATACTTTTTCTTCCATACGTATGCTTATTAGCTTTGGCTTCTTGTGTCGGGCCTCCTATTAATTTTTCCCCAATTCTATGGCTTTATTCAATATTCAAACGAAATAATTCCGTGTTTTGTAGAGTGCATTTGAGAAGACCTTATTGTAGATGTAAAAATATAATGTAAAAGCGTTATACCATAATTGCGAATGAATTCCATGATATGACAAATAAGGAAAAAATATCGATTGTCCTCAAAGATATGTTAATTCAAATTTGAAAATTAGGAAAAATCTTATTGGGTTTGTCAATCTGAAAGAGGAGTTTGCAGGGGAGAACATTGCGTGTGTTATAGCTGTTTTCTTTCTTGCATAAGTTTGGATTTGATATTCTGTAAGAGTTGGCAAAAGAAATTTAGTGCGTTTGCTAATGCAACCCAATCTGACCTTCCGAATTAAAGATTACGAAAGACATACAAACATGAACAGCAGATTAGAAATCTTAAAAATTCCAATAACCATTATAAACATCTCACAGACCTAAAATTTATAAATTTTCCCCGGCTATGAATATAATAAAGCTGTTTTACAAACAATGTACTTCTTACGAATGCGAGCCTTCTTTTTCTTCCTTACGCATACTAAAATCATTTAACAGGACAACAATGTCAAATGAGCGTCTAGATGAATTAGCTTTGATATACATACATCATAACAGAACACCTGGTGTAAAAAGGATATCACAGAAGCTTTTTATCCGAAAAAATGAGACATTGAAGAATTAGTTTTTGTTTATTTTTACTTAGCTTTCATCTTTCTTACCTCAGAGATGATAATTGTTTTGAGTAGTTAGTATAAATCCCTCTGCTTTAAAATTGATCAACTCTATTGCTTAAATGGACATTTGTAGATCTATGTATTTTTTGTAGTTAGTTTAGAAGTTGACTGTTTTTACCGTTGTTTTTTTCATAAAGACCTTGTTTATTTCAAGTTAGACTTTCCCTCTTTTTTTCTGCCAAACAAAACAAACTGCATATTAGGCTAGATGTATGGTTATTCAAGGAAAGATTTCTGCCAAAAGAAAATCAATCTGAATTTACGAAACCATGTTTATATTATGAATACATGACATGTATGCTTATTGAGTGTTTAGGTGACAAAAGAATATATAAACTATGCTGATATTGTAGCTGTATTATTAAATAGTTCCTGCATGACTCTATAGCAATCTAACCAATCAGCACACAAACATATGTGTGGGAGAGCAAAAAACACAATTATTTGTTGAGAAACAATTCAAAATAGATCGTAATAACTAATCACATAAGCGCGTCGTCGGTATCAAGCCCCGGTCCTCTGGTGTTGGTGGTGAACGATGTCGGTATCAAGCCCCGGTGCCTCTGGTGTTGGTGGAGAACGATACCCATTAAACACTTCTCAGACATTTCGAGGAACGAGCGGAACTTAATATGTTTACAAGGAAAATCTTGTTATTATATTGTAATTATTATCAATGACAAAATCCTAAAAAGGATTCATAGCTTATTATAAAGCTTACCTGGAATAGGGTTGATGAAACTTTGTTCAGTGGGGAAGTTTCGTTTAGTGTTCTGCTATTTCTCTGATCCAAGATAGTTGAACGGATATATTTCTTCTTGTGTTTTGTTTATAATTGCTTCAGTCAGTTTCGATGACCTATAGAAACAAAGAGAAACATAAACCATTTATCGGTATTATTATTTAGTTAATAGTTATCAATTAAGGTGGACTACATCTCCTCTAACTAGCCAAGTTATATGCAGCAGGTGAAAGTTATATGAAGCATAATTATGAATAGAAGCCTTTTTGCGGGAAACCAAACAGTTCTTTAAGGATATTCAAATCCAATTCCTCTGGTGCGCCAAATAAACGGGAGTGAGGGGAGGTTAATCAAGTAATCAGGTGATAATCAGGGAATCTCGATTCTATTAAACACATAACCTTAAAACGAATATTTGATGCAATCACTAAAACATGGAGAAGTAAGCCAACAGCAAGAAGGATAGGGTGGAAAAAATAACAAAAGTGAGAATTAGAAATAAAAGAAATGCAGATGATAAGGAAAATTAATGTGGTATACTTCTAATTGACCAAATTTTCGATAAAGTCAATTTTTAGCGAATAAAATTTCGCTAATGGGGTTGATAATGATCTGAAAAGTTTTAAAGATTTTGATTCTATGAATAATTAATAGATTTGATGAACAAAACAGGACAAAAACAATGTGTCATGGGCATTCGCATCTTAAAAAGGGGAAGATGGTTCTACGGAATTGAAAATTTCATAATAAATTATAATAAGGTTTTGTATGATTTGAACCAAAATCTGAATAAGTAACGCTTCTATTCTAGGAGTTGGTATTATAGTCCACTTTCCCCATTTCTTTTCATCTCATTTATTATGCATCGTCATTTTTTAATAAATACAGCCCATTTTTAAAAAGCTCAGAGGTTCAACATGTATAGCACCCTTGTAGTTGTACTTTTTTTACTTTTTCTTATTAGAAAAGAGGAAATTAAACACATTTTGAGAAAAAAAAAGTATTGAAGTTTGCATCAAAAATAGGACTTACAAACTAAAACTACCTGTAACTAAAAGTTGACTTTGGGTCCGAAACATCAGGTCTAAACCTATGTTATGTTTTATGCATTCACATTTGGCAAACCCCAAAGTCTCAACAGTACTCACGACTTTTGTATCAATTGTGGTTCACATGGATGGTTCTATTATAGTTCTTTATCCGATGTTCGTTTTAAATAAAATAAAAGGGTGTTCCACTTTAAGCTATAGCTACTTCTATGAAGAAAGTCAAGTAAAGAGTAAAAAAAATATATATATATAGAAAAATAAATTTAATTACGATTTATTTACAAAAACTTTAATCAGCTGCAACTCAAATCCAATCCAATTCAGTACAATGAGTTGTAATCCAACAAGATACAGTCTGCAAACTATGAAATAATAAAGTAAAAAAAAGTCAATCATTAGTCAATTGTTAATTTACAAACCGTTAGAATCCATCATGAAATTCAATTACCTGTAACAACCAAATTGATAATAAACAATTGAATACAGAAAGATGAAATGTTGCTCGTCTTCCAAGTAGTTGTAATAGTAGAATCCAAACAAAATCGAATCAGCAATAACGCAACCAAATATAATGTGGCCAGTAAATTAATTGTTAATATTCGAGTTAATGCAATTTTATGAGTAATGATATGAGTAGATACACTCGGCAACCTATGGGATAAAAACATAAAAATCGACATTGTAAGTTAAAGTACCAACACCTTTCGGAAAAGCGTAGTTTTAAATTTCAAAACAAAGTGCAATAAATTCAAATAGCGCTCAAAAATAATAGTCTTTGCTAAAACTAAACTTACTGAAAAACAAATAGAAAGGAAATTTAATTTTTTCATTCATGGGAATCAAGTTTTGCTTTCAAGTAATTAAACATTATGTCAAAAGCAGAAATTGTACCTCAGACAACAAGCTGGCACTGGCAATTGACGGGTTTTATTTAATCATTATTAAAATGCAATCCGAACAAATATAATTAAACATACGTAATAATTAAATTACCAAGAACTCCAACTGGTGCAGTCTAACATGTAAAACAATGGGTAACCAAATGAGTGTATTCAAAAGTGGTAAAGTTATTCGATGACTTCTTTATAATTCCACAAACCAAACCAATTATAAATTATGAATACAATTTGTCAACCAATTGAAAGGGAATATTTATCAGAGATCTCTTCAATTAGCAAGCTACAACCCCAATTTAATAGAATTCAATACTATACAAAACAATGTAGCCACTTATTGTAATCTTTTGTTGGGAATCTTTCTTTGTAATTGTTGTATGTATATAATTAAATAATCCACATAACTGCAACTCCAAAATCCAACGGCAACCAAGTTCACAAATCCAATACAATTCCAACCATAAACCAACCACAATGCAACCACCAACCAACTCAATCCGATGAAGTACACTTCTAAAAGTAAAAATATCACTTATATATGACGTTGAAAGTAAATATGCAAAGTTGTATGAAATTTAGGATATTCCGTCTATCAGTGTGAAGCATGACGTCACATGAAGTCATTTCATTGCGCGAACTGCGCGCATAAAAGCGGTACGGTAACCAAAATCAAAACAAAAACAAACATGATGGCGGCGGTGCCTATTAGTGGTGGATAGATTTGAATTCTTGTTTCGGTGTTTGAGTTTTTTAAAATGTGAGATTAAAAGTAGAAAGAAAGAAGAAAGGAGAAAGATTAAGATACACAAGAAAGAAAGAAATGAAGAAAAGAAAGACGAAAAGAAAAAAAAATAAATAAAGAAAAGGAACAACAAGAAAATTTAATACATTATTATACTGTACTGTTTATATTTTGTTTCTATTTGGCTACCTTAAGGGAAGAAATTTTGGCGGGAATATAATTTGGCGGGTCAAAGTTTTTCATAAATTTGGCGGCATTTTAATTTGGCGGTCCAAGAATCTTTTGAAATTTGTTAACCAAAGGGGTTTTCTGCTTATTAATCGAAGAGAAAATCAAAGAAATCATTAAATTTAAATGCTCTGTCATTTATTCAAGTGAATTCCCTCAGCACTGCTCCTCTCACACGCTTACTGGAAAATAATTTAATTTGGCGGTTTATGAAAGAAAATTAATTTTGTGGGAACTTAATTTGAAACCAGAACCAAATCCGCCATATTTTAAACAATTTTATTGGTTTATTGATTGATTTTTAGGTTATTATTCATGTACTAATGGGAGGTCCGAAGTCGCTCGACGTCGTGAGATAACGACCATGCACACTCACTTCCTTTAATAATGAGTTTCCTATTTTGATATCGTCATTTCAGGTTAGCAATAACCTCATAGCAATTCTCATTGAAATATTAAAGTTTTAAGGTTTTGATGATGTCATAAATGAGCTAATTTGAAAAAACCTTGATTACGTATCTTGGAACCCTGATAGTTTAATAAAGGCTTAAAGGCTTATAGTATCTGACGTTTTAGACTTTTTTTCGATCTGCAGGTCAAACCATGAACAAAATACTAACAAAATTGAACTCAACAAAATTAGCATTTTATATAATAGATATTTGTGAAATTTCTATAGACATTCTAGATGTCCTTTTGTTAAACAATGTTTAGATACAAGAATGGGCTCTGGGAGGTTTTGCGTTAATAAAATTAACAATAGCATATTACTGTTAACTGTGGTGACTTGCATCACCCTCATCCTGTAAAAACCGTAAAGTATTTTATAATTGGATTTTGATAGAGTAATTCAACTGTTTTTATTCCACCCTTTAAAAAATACAATATCAAAATAACTAACTGTTGTTATAGTAAAAGAGTGATTCAAGTCACCCTTGCAATGCAAGTCATCCCTAGTGATGTATTGAAGGAAGTGAGTGGTGCATGGCCATGGTGTTATGGGTTTGGGCTTTAGTCCGGCAATTAATACTACACCTCCCTATACGATGTTTGTATGTCTCTCTCCCATGCTTTAGTTTTTACAGTTTAGACACAGAACTTTTTTGGCTGAGATCGGTCCCTGTGTGTGTGTGTAAACATGTATGTTTTGAATGTCATAGAATTTTTATAGATTGACAATTTTGTTGTTTGGGATATTTTATTTGGATTTGTAAAAGGAATATGACAACATTTTGATTCTGAAAATACAATAATGCTAAAGGTAATCAAGCTAATATTGGTTGTTAAGGTATTTTTTAACTTGATTGAAATAAATAATCGTTGTTGTTTGCGCTGAAACTTTTTTAATGTTTTTGGCTTTCTGAGATGGGTTTTAGTGTGGAAGGTTTCCATAATTAAGAGTGTAGTACCTAAAATGATCTGATATTTGAGGGTAAATCATAAAGAAAACTGAGTAATATTTTTCCCATTGTTTTTGCTGTTTTCGTATCGCAAATTTCAGCATTTAATTTACAAATTTTGCACCCTCACCTTATTTTGAACCCATATGAACAAATTAAAAATAAATATAGAAAGACGGCCTCGGGCTTTAGTCTGGCGGACAGCACCGGGCCTCCCGGCTAGTAGATGAATATTAACTGATCAATTCAAACAGACCACATAACACAAACAAAGACAATTATAGTATGATGAGGTAATGAAAATGTTCTCGTCTTTTGTTTACAATTCATTCTACAATTTATAAAATAATAAATTATGCATACTAGTCAATTATTAATTTACAAACCGTTAGAATCTATCGTATGTCAGGCCATCCAAATTCACCAATCCAATTAAATCCCAACCAAAAACCAACCACAATCCAATGAGGTACACTCAACGTTCTGAAAGTAAAAGTAGCCATGAAAAAAAAACTATGAAAAAGCTCTATCAAATTTAAGATATAAATAAATATTTACTGATGGATGCAAATAGACCACATCATTATAAAACTTGAATTTTACAATATTTTTATTTGTCACCACCTTAAGGCTTATTATGTATGTTATTGCGATCATTCTTATTCAACAGATATCATGCGAAAAATGTAAACAAAAGTGGTTAGAGAAGTGGCGCTTATTAGGAAAATGGTAAAACAAAAGGAACAGAGAAGGATAGTTATACAATACAAAATCCTTTTTTTAGATTTTGGATAATTATTTTTTATAAAGAACCAAGATAACTTCACAACAACTATTTTATGTACAAACCTTCATTGTTCATTTTGGGTTTTGTTTCTTAAAAAAAAAAAAACTTTTTCTAAAAAAAATGTTCAGTGATATGCTGACTATCCTTGACCGAGGAGAGATATACATCTTGCATGTCTTCCGTGGCTGTGTATTAGTATATTGCACCACGTCTTTTTTAACTTAGAGTGTAGCAGTTTAGTGTAAGCTATATCTTCTTGTGTAGATTTAGAACATTTTTATAGTATGTAAAGACTAAAACACAGGAGCATGGAAAGAAAACAATTACCTTGAACAAACGCTGCTTTAGCAACTTCCTGATGGATAATTATTTGTTGGAATTCCACTATGTAACAATCCCAAAAAACTAAATATCCATAATGACCAAATAATATAAAAGTAACAACAAGAGTAGTAAATAAACAATATAATGCAAGTACGAAACGAAGCGTCAAAAGTCAACAAAGTCTCTAATGTAAAATGATAGTTGCAATGATTTCTATCTTTTGTCATAGATGTTGTTTATTACTCCTTGAAGGAAAAAATGCCATACTAATAACTTTCTATTTATTCATCATCGGTTGTCATGCTAACCATGACGTCGTTTTGAACTGCCAAAATTGTGAAAATGCCTCCTCTCTTTGGTGAGATATATCTTTGTAACGAAAAGAGATTTTTTGATTCTCTAACGAATTTAAAATCTAATTAAATTTAGAAGCAAATAAACACCGCAATTTCTTTCTAAAATATGTCCTGGCCCACTTTAAAGCATCAAAAATCTAACCATAAGGTACCATTTTAGAATTATGACGTCATCATAGCTTTTTCTACGTTGAGGCATGATTTTCTTACTATTTTACAATATATTAGCAAGCGTCGCTGGCGGAGCTAAAGCCCGTGTTATAATGCCTATGGACACTCACTTCCTTTTAATAGTGGGTGCTATAATTTTGATGACGTCATATATCAAATTCACCCTCAGACCCGATTTTTTAAAATACAATGATTTAATATCTTATAAGCTAAATAATTAAATTATACATTTGATTATTCTTGACCCCTGGATCAAAAAACTATGTAAAGCGTCAGATGCTATGCCTCCAATAAATCAATAAACAATTCAAAAATATAGCTACTGCTATGGCTTCATATTTGCTTTTACTTTTCTGACGTCTTTTCGCGATGTTTTTATCCTTTCAACACACAGACACACACTTACATTAATGGGTTGCACAACATTAAGAAAATCTCATGTAAATTGCATTAATCTATCGAAAATTATAAGCAATTTTGCGGGGGTCGCGGATTGATGTAAAAGAGAAGAGCCACATAAGTTAGAGTCTAACTATAAAATGAATGTGGCAAACCTGTTTGAATGTTTCTGATTACAGTATAAAATATCTTTTTGATCATAGGACTTATTAATCTTGAGCGAAGTGTGGATTTTTAAGCTAATTACTCACAAATGTAAATCAGGTATATAGTAGAGACACCTTAAATGTTAATTAAATGTTAATTACCTTAAAGTTTCAAATAAAAACCTCACAGCTTAGAATCTCATTAGCCTGGACGACTATGATAAAAGTAATCGTTGTTGTACCTCCAGCAAGGAGCAATTCCTTGTTTTATTATTTGTTGATTTGCAAATTATATTTCTTTTTGCTCAATTTTTAGGGTCACCTTACGAGTCACAACATCTTTCGTATGGACACGGGTTAAAGATATCGCGACTACATGTTCGAGAGAGATGATGTTTGGTTCTACTACTAACTCGATAATATTTCATTCTAAAAATAACTAACGTAAGATGCCAAAATAATTAAAAAAGATATTTTAGGTACAGCTCTAATCAGCATTCGGGATACCACAATACAGTTTTAGGGCTACAACCGACAATATCTGTATTCACGTTGTATTACTTGGACAACGTAGGCCTTTAGGTTCCGACATACCACTCATCCGTGGACTTGTGACCCAGTTTCTCCATGCTTTCCTGTTGGACCAGGCATACCAGGTGGATTAGACTCTAAATTTTCACCAGTTTTAACCAGGATTTTCCATACCACCTTGTGGACCTGGTGGATCTTAATAATAAATATGACTATTAAAAAAAATGCTCAAAAAGATGAAATTTGTTCTTTTCACAAACAAAGTATCTCCTTTTTGTCCAGGAGTAACATTTTTTCTTGAATTTATAGAACAAATACAACTATTCCAGGAGGTTTGAATTGTAAAAAATAACACATAAATATCTAGGAGATGGGGTCTTCTGGCTGGATTTCTTCAATAACACATCTCTGTATGGATCAGATCAATAATTTGTTGAAATCTTTTACAAAGAGCAGATCAAATGCTTCTAAGAATACATATTTTAGAAATTCCATTCAGATGCTTTTCATTTCGTTATGAAAAGGGACTTCAGTACGTTTCATTTTTGGGAAATGTTAATCCCTTCAGGTATACCATTATTAGATCTATTTATTGATATGATTAACAAGATATTCAAAGATTCTCACATGCAATTTTAAAACGCTAAAACTTCGAAAATTTGTTCTGCTCAAGGAGGAAAAAGAAACTGTTTTTTGTTGTTGAGTGAGGCAAGGGCGGAAAATTGAGTATGACAGAGAGGGCGGAAATTTAATAATTTGAAACGTCCTTGAAAATAGAAATACGTAATAACATTACGTAATGAAGCTCATTAAGGTTAGCAACTTTTGGAAGTATCATGGCGGGTGTAGACCAATGATATATAGATGTCTAACTCGGCGATAATCTAAACAGATTGAGTGTGGCAAATAGTAGCGACGGCAGCCAAGTTTTAATAGTAGCAAAAAAGCGTAAACGTTTGACAATTGAGGATGGGAGTAACTGGTGGAATCATGCGTAACAAATATAAAAAGGGCTACGCGCGTCGGCATGTGTCTATGCTCGTCAGCGAAAAATGTGAAAGTCATGTCCATATATATAAATTGTTCAGTCAAGGAAACTAAAAAAGAGAAAGGTTTTTTTAACCTAACATTTTTACTAACAAATTAAGTCAATTTATCTTGACCATGACAGTGCTCTATGGTAAAAACCAGAGCTAATATATTATAAGAAAAAAGAATCAACTTTTTTATAGTACTGTCAGTTTCGTGTTGATATACACTCATCAGCCATATAAAAAAACTTTTTACTAACCTAATAATTCGCCTCTGAACGTATTCACATGCTACATAAATTATCAAATTAGTTCCTATGATTTCTATGTCAAAGTTGAATTTGGAGAATTAAAAAGTTAAACTTTCAAATTCGACATTGTCTTCTTCTCAAGGCAATATCTCATCTGCTGACAGTGTTGCTATTGCGCTGATATTGTCTACTGTATATATATATTTTTTCTCGTATTGGCTAAGGAGACGAGAGAAAATAAGAGCGACTAGCGGATTGGGTGGTTTTAAATCTTTGTTGTTAATATATTGTGTTCCATAATTCTTGCTCAACATTAAAATATAACCTATATGACATTATTTAAATAGAGAATCAAAAATGAAGTATATACTTAACAACAGCAATTAACAAAAACAAGCACTGACTGGCATTCATAATAATCATATAACAAGTTGAAAGGTGAAAAGTCTGTGTTTGTTGGCTTAAATCAAGTAGCCTTCATATTTTAAAATAGTGTATATAATTAACAGCAACGAATGTAATGTCAGAGAAATAATTTTCTTTGATAACTGAGTTGAATAGAGGTCTCCTGCCAGTGGTTTAATTTCTTTATCATGCTCATCTAACTGTGTGAATGGGTTCAGAGGCGGATCTAGAATGTAGCAAATACATGCGTAGGAGATCAAAAATACAGTGATGACAGTGAGAAATAGTACAAGATGATTTTATTTTCACTCTCCTTCGCATGTATTTGTAATTTGGGGTTACAAAGGGATGCACTTACTGAATACAGAGGCGGATCTAGAATGTAGCAGATTGTGAGTATTTAATAATAATAGCAAAATAGCAATAGCACATTGGTTACAGGAAATTTTCAGCAGAACTCTTTGGTCCATATATCCAAAGATGTACCCTAAAATTGATTCCTTGTAGAAAGAGAACTGGACAGAGTCAAATTGATTAAAAGGAACTTCATCTGTTTCGTTTTGATCATCAACTAAACCAATTGATTGTGGCTTGCACATGAGACAATTAGGCTTTTCGGCTTTGGCTATTGTGTTAAGAATGTCAAACAAATGGTCAATAACACAGATGAACTTTATGGTAGCATTTGTATCAAGACAATAGAGATGACCTGTTTTTGGTAAAAACTTGAGAGTTTCAGCAACAGAGCTACTAAATGTTCGAGCAGCTATTTTAACGTTTATTTCATGTCTCTGGAATTGCACACGACCTTTAGTTAGATCGTTTATTTGCTAAATCTTTAAACTTTCTTTTTCTTGAATTTGATGTAAAACTTGAATTTATAAAATAAAATTTATAAAATAAAACTGTATCGAGTTTCCTTCGCTATCTTTAAATACTGTGACATCAGCTAGGGGGCTGAATGACTAAGATAAAATTGGGGCACTGGGGCATTCCGGACAAGTTTCAACATATGACACGCATCTCGTGTACAAAAAGATTCACGGCTGTTAAACTCAAAACTTCCCTTTAAGTCATCCTATTTTGTTCTTATACGACAGCCAAATTTTCGCATACAATACTATAATTTGAATTTGTGACATCACAGGTCACACAATGAACGCTGAAGTTATTGTCGTAAGCTATTGTCGAGTAAGTGTGTTTAGATTTGTTGAGTTTAGACTATATTCTAAAACGTAACGGATAAGACTTTTCCAGTGCCCACGAAGACTGACAAACATGATTACCGTCACTTGAGATGACTTGCATTACAGGTGTTATTTTGAAATTGTATTTTTATAGGGTGATCAAAATCACCCTGCTGAATCATCCAACAAAAATACAATGATAAAATAACTTATAGTTTTTACAAAATGAGGGAAATTCAAGTCACCTCTGTAATGCAAGTCACCCCGAGTGACGGTACCATATTGCCTCAGAAGAAATTTTATCTTCGTCAAAACCAATAATATTTTCACTAAAGTTCACAAAACCTGCATAGGTTCCTCTATTATAGTCATAAACAAGGCCTGATTTTAGATGGCATCAAACACAAGGACAACTCTCTATAATGTTCATCAACTAAAGTATTTTTTTCTTTTAGGTTTGAAAATACATCTGTAAAGAATCCGGGTTCACAGTCGATACTATTTGTCTAGTTGCTTATATGGAAACTTGGACGGGTAATGAAAATATCCCTCTCAAGAATTCATAAGCTCTGAGGGAGTAGAAATGGAGTGTAAGAGCAAATTGTTTAAGTTCGTCGCTATAAAATAATCTTAGTGTATATATATATATATAATAAAACATATTTTAATTTTAAAATAATATTTATCATTTTAGAATGGAATGAAGCAATTAATAGCAACCAGAATTAAAATTTTGGTTGTTGTTAATTGTCTTGTTCCTTATTTTAAACTTCCTTTTAACTTTTAATATTTGTTTTTGTTTTTGTCCGTAACCTTTATTTTAACAGGACTTTCTGGAAAACAGTGTGTATATATTTTATATTTTACTACTGAGAAAACTATCCTGTATAAAGATTTGACAATAATAATAATATAATAATATATCTTTTTCCAGTTGATTTCATGTCATAGTTTTTTTTAGCTCTGAAGCTAAAATTCCACATTTCTCAGATAATAGATTTTTTTCTTTCTTTCAAAGCATGGATTATATTACATTTAAAGATTCTATTTTATTTTTCTTTGCTTTAAATTTTATTTAAGTTTATACTAGTTGTTTTTGGTGGATGATGGCAATGATTTCTGCATTTTAGCCGGGGGTGGTGAAAAGATGGTTTCTGAAACAGGCTCAGTCTAACAGTTCTTTTGATAGGAGACTTTATTTTACCCGGGGCTCTCCTAGGTTTTATTATAACCTTTTTCAGCCCTCCTGAGAAGTAAAAAAATGAAGGAATGGCCTCTGGCTTTTAGGCGAGGTTTTTGATCATCCGCACTAAACATATAGTCAGATGGTGCAAAGTATTGGCTACATATGTAAGAATATTTGGTAGGTGCAAACTTCTCTGTCTTCAATGCAACTGTCCATGATTGCCCTTTTGAAAACGAATGGTACAAGACTTCACCATTATTCTCTGAAAAAATCACTTTTGATTTCCCGCTAAAGATTTCGCTACTATTAAAGATAACTCCTAAAAAGAAAATTACCTCACCTCCCGTGGGCGAGTTAGACATCTGGTGCTTCGCTCTCTATATCGTTGGTGCAGACTTGAAGATTGAAAAAATACGAGATATGGACGCGGAGTTTGTTTGTCATACTTTTTTTAGATATTTTGATTTGACAACTATTAAAATAGTTTTGTATTTACAATGCCTTGTTTTTTATGTTCAAAGATCTATTTTTATTGATATGATGGAAAAGCGTTTCTCATACTTGAAAATAATGCTTTTATTATATATAGAAAAGAAAAACAAAGATAACAAAAGCAAAAATATTTATGTGGTTATATAGCATAAGTGAAATTAAGACAGCAATTTCGGTATTTTTGATCATTTGCGAAAATAATAAAGATTAGTAATAGAGATAGATAATTGGCAAATTAATAATTGGCTCAAAATAATGAATTTTGATAATATCGTTAACTTTGGCATGAATTAGGCGTCAATTTTGAATTCATTGCATTGGTTAAGGCTAATTCACACGGGACGAATTGGCCGGCGAATTCGCGACAAATTCGCGACGAATTGAATCTGAGCATGCGCACATTTGTTTGTTTACATTGAGAGGCGAAAT
>JAUEKX010023537.1:4258-14486 GCA_031834005.1 Dendronotus venustus
AACAGCCAGCTTCAGCTTTTTCCTGGTTCTTATAAGAAAGCATGTAGAAATGCGAATTATGCACGACCGAAAAATTAGAAGAGGGGGAAATCAACATTTTTTTCATTATTGTAAAAATTCGCGTAGCGAAAGATAATGATTTCACCGTGTAATATTATCTCCGAAACGGTCAGGCCATAATCCACGGAATAAAGACAAAAACGCGTAATCAGGCTAGTGTTTATGTCGTTTCCGGTGTTCCCCGCGCTTTTGAGAAACTAAAATTATAAAAAGACGAATTCTTTGGAAAAATTGTTTCTTTTGTACATTTATCTCTTTTAAATAACAAAAAGAAACTAAACAGATATTTGCAAGTTGTAAGAGACCACAAGTGATGTAAACGTATATCACCATGAATAAAACTAAATGTGTCGGCTTCGTCGCAATGCGATTAGTGTATAAAATGCATCTCAACTTCGTTGAGTCTTGTTGTTATTGTTTGTGTTTTCTCTCCTTAAATTCTATTTTGTACAATATGAGGTTTCCAATTTAAAATATAAATAAAGGGTACACGCTTCGTACATATAAACTACCTAGTAATTATAAATGACTGACCATATTTAAAATTTATACACACGTAAACATACAGACAGAAAATGTCTTAATAAGATTATCAAATTGATTACTTAATTTATATATTCGCTTAGAAGTAGGAATTATTTTTGTTATTAATATTATTATTATTGAATTTTAATTTTTTTCTTAACTATTTTGTAGGAAGACGACTAACCGCTTTCAAATCGGAGAGTTCACCTGCGAAAAGTGCTTGGGCACATTGCACGGACAGCGAACAACAAATTGAAGTTTCTATTGATCGATTGCAGGTAAACGTACTCCTAATTGGCTTATCATTGGACAGAGAAAGATTCAATAAACCTTATTCGTATTATTTTTCACCTTCTCTGCCAGTTCATGTCGTTAGGACGACGCTGCAACGACGTCGTTTCAACATTTTGACGCCTTTATATTTCTTTTCTTTTTTTTTTTCTTTAATTTCTTATTGGATACGAACGAATGTAACAATAAAATCAGTAATTATTTATGGACACACGTTCAGTATTTATGTTATATTTTAGTAATATTTCGAGATCATCTTCAGACTAAAATGAAAAAGTAAAAATATTACTAAGATATAATAAATACTTTTTTTTTTTTTCTCGCTCAATGCTACATGCTATTATTTCAATAAAAAATTGCAAAACACAAGCGGAAAATCCTTCTCCCCTGCGAATGGAAAACCACGACCATTAAAGTCAGATTTCCATTTACTAATTATGTACAGACGAGCAAGTAAATCCACTATTTGGTTCAAAACCTGCGATCACAAGCGATTGAACAGTTCAGTTTAAATTAATTATGAATTTCGTTGGATGTTTTTTTATCTGAATGGAAATCCGTCTTCCGGCTCTGTTTCTTAGGAAAAACAATTTTACTCCTAGACAAGTAGTATTTCTTTGTGAAATGCCTTACATATTCTTTCGAAATTATTACTTTTAAATTTTGTGAGCTTTGCTGGATTTGGGTACCTATTCTTTTTGCTGTGCCCGCGGTTTTACACATCATCATTAACAGTATACTGAAAATAACACAAAATTTTAAGCTTACGTAAGCTTAAAATTCCACGCGGGAAGTAAATTTTCCCAAATCCTTTTCTTGCTCTAGAGTCAATTAAATGAAGTAAAAACACACCAAATGAATCGAGCGAAAACCATGAACATGAAGAGGGAGCCCTCCACTAAACTGATGAAGAAAATGGAAAATATGAAATTGTATCAACTACCGAGAGCCATGAAAATCAAAGTCTTCCCTAACGGTGAATCACCACAACGCTGCCAATTGGTTTACGCTCAAAACTTTCACCAGGTATGTTCAAGAAGAATGTTTGATCGTTTTTACATCGTATTAACGTTCATACAACATCTTTCTAACGTCGTGTCTTGTCAAATGTTAGACATGATACGCACTATTTGTGAAAACCTCTATTTAATTATTTAGAATTTATTTTTCCACTTATTCTTACAGCTTTTGGAAAACTCGACAAACAAACTTCAACTTTCAAGCTGCGCTAGACGAATTTATACAAGTCAAGGTGTCGAGGCAAGTCACATATTACTATTGATCCCTGTATTATATGTTATTGCGTTGTTGTTTTTTTTACTTGCTTTTGTTTTATTCATTAACATCTGGGGGTTTACAATGTTGATGTATTTAACTTAAGGGCTTTCTTACACCGCGCTTTTTTGTCGTTCAATTTCGAATATACAGGACAAGGTGAAAAAGATTAACTGACATACACCCAGTTCAACTTTACGGTAGATGAGAAATCGATCTGGGGCGTTTCTTCAAACAAATATGTAGGAGAGCAAAAAACAACTGTCTTTTGGAAATCTCCTTCGCAGATGTTTAAACTTTCTTTTCTAATTCTAATACTTTCTTCTGTACTCGTTTGCAGATCTTTTCACTAGATAATATCGATAAAGATGAAGCGTACTGTGTGACATCCGGAGAAAAGTTTGTCATGTATAGAGGTAAGAATATATACCTGGATCTTAAGAAAGGGAAAAGGTTTGGTTATTAGTCTCACACAAAATTATCTGGTTACACAGCGACTTTTGTTTTCTCTTGTCTTCCAGAACGACGCAATCAGATCGATTTGAAAGCAGCTTATGCTCGTGTAAATCGTTCAAACAAAAATACATGCAACGACGAGATGGACATCAAGAATACGGTAAGTTTTTGCATTTCTTTCTCTCTCTCTCCTTTTAAAAATCCTTCTCGCCTGACACATTACTTTAGAACTACATCGTTTAATCTCTCTCTCTCTCTCTAATTTTGGATCTCAAAATCTGGCGACTGCGCGCATGCCTGAATTCGTTCCGATCCAGTCAGGTGTGATGTCCATGTAATTGGAAAGTCTTTAATAAGAAAAGTAAAGAAATAAAATTTTCGTGACTTTAATTGTCAAGTTATGCCGAAACCGACTAAAGAACATCTAAAAATATTATTCACTTTAGCAATTAGCGTTACCTAGCAACAACAAAATAAACAAGTCAAATGATCAATCCGTTATCCATGTATTTGATGAAAAACAACGCTCTGATGGTAGCAAAGCGACTGTATTATCAAGACAAAGACCAATGAGTGCGAAAGTCAACTTCGATTCAACGACTGTATTATCGAGGCAAAGGCCAAAGAGTGCGAAAATCAACTTCGAGCCGAGATTGATTGAAGAAGACTTGGAATAAGTATAACTTTTCGTCATCTGAGGTTTTTCTGTTTAATTTGTTTGTTATTTTAGGTAAAGAGAACCTCTTTGCAAGAACTAAAATTATTTTCTAGCTTTTCCTGGATTAATTTTGTTTATCGTAAAACCCAAATACTGTTTTTTTTAAACATACTATTTATCTTAGAGAATATTAAAAAAACGCGTTTGTTTCACAATGGAAGCAGTAGGGTAGTTTACTAAAAGCGAACGAAGATGAATAGGAGGTGGTGTTGCTCTTAGTACTGCTCATCTTCTTTAAATTAAAGGAAAATTCTTTGCCATATTTTGGTTACTTGTGCACTAAATCAGCAGCGTAAAAAGCTTGCACGTGTTTCCACTAATATTTTGAAACTGTTTCAAATATATTTATATATATTATATTTATAAAAATATATTTCAAACTTTGAACTAATTTGGTTTTCTGCGGTGAATTGTAACAATTGACAAACATGTACCATAAGTTATAGGCATGTTTAGATGTCTAAATGAGGCGTACTAAAAATTTGTTTATATATATAATGATAATGATAATAATATTATATCCATAAATTCGAATTTTTTGTATGTATACATATAAGAGAATCACTTTTTTATGCTGACTCATTAAAATTGTACATAGAGTGAAGTTCATTTTTCTTTTTTTTTAATTTCTTTTTTTATTTGTTACGATATTTTATTGCATTTGTTGTATCATATTGTTTATTAGTATTACGTAATATTTATTAAGAATTGTATTGTGTAACTTAACTATAGTTGATGTTTGAATAGTCTACAAGACCTAAGAAGTAGCACGTCTTTTTTGTTAACGCTTTGCATTTATCCTGACCTCATGTTTAGATCTAATTCGGCACGTTGCGTTCTGAAGTCCAACCAAAAACATGATCTGATAAGGTTGAACATGTTTTTTTTAATCTTCTGCGTATAGTGACTGACGCAGATACTTCTTCCACAAGCGTTGCGTCAGCGTTCCGACCTAGGAAAAACTAGATCTGAATATCAAGTTAATTTGTCCGGAATCTTTTGTTTTGTTACGGAAATGATGAAAAAATAAACGTGTTTTGAAATTCCGTACTGCTCTGGATCCAACTTCTCTTTGTTTGCTGCAAACGAAAACAGTCTAGCTGTCTATTCTAGTATTTCTCTACATTAGTAAATAACAGCGTCAACCTTGTAAGTGCCAATGTGGATTATACTCCACATTCGAGGCCTGTATACTGTACCCGCTTTCAGAATCTGTAACTTTTGACCACCACCCTGGCTATCTTAATGTTTCAGATACTGTTAAACGCTTGATAAAATTATATATCGCTCGCGTGTAAAAAGAAAATATATGTATATAAGATTTGTTATTCTTTCAAACTGTAAAATATTGTTTAGTAGTTTTTTGTTACCCGATTTATTAAAGTTATTGGAACTTCGAGCGGCTGTAAACTCAAAAATATAAAGAGGAAATTTGTAACCGATTGAATCTAAAGAATAGTAACGATTTCTTGTTGTTCTAAGTGATTCGATTTCCTTGTTGAGTAATTCAGTTAAGAAGCTTTGCGTTGCTCAAAGCTACCATAAATATTTTTAAAGCCCGACCAAGCAAGCCTCTTAATAACATCTCGTAAAAATACTCAAAAAATGAACAATATTTCCATTTGCAGAATTAATTTGTACACAAATATATTCAGTTCAACACTTCTCTTAAATTTGAGTTTTTAATTTAAACTTTTTTTATATGTATGCAAAATATTTGTTTTCTTTCCAAATACCTCTCTTCGCGTAAAAAAAGGGAACCAGTGATTATTAATTTCCTTTTGTTTAACCAGCTCAACAAACATTTTCAAAAGAATAAAAAACCTTATAGTTTGTATAGTTTATGAAGCTAAAGATAAAGCTCACGAATTGTCAAATAAATATATATATATAAAGTAACATAATATTTTCGTAATTAAAAGTCTTTCCTTTTGGATTTGGAGGGAGGTTATCTGTTGCTGCATCTTCTGTCTTTGTATTTGCATCAAGGTAGGGCTCGTTTTCCCCTTATTATAAATAATAAGTTAAGAAGTAGTAGATAAAAAAATTTAGAGTTTTAAATCTAAAAATAATATAATTTTATCTTCTTGTAGGTATTGCGTAAGAAATGAATGTTCAAATTTAGTTAATAATGTCTTAAAATCCAATTCGACTTCATTGAATTTCAAAAAAATTCACAAAAATAAAAACAACACTTTCAAAACCGATTCCTTTCTGGTTATGTAGATAAGAACTGAAAGCGAAGACATTTTAAAAGCAAAACAAATCACGAAAAACATAAATTTACCGCTAATAATCCGTTTACAATACACCATGAAAAAATATTTCTACAAGCGTATGAGCCCAGATGTCAAAAAATGTTGTTTTGACGTCATCCAACCGTTTTGACGTCGTATTAACATCGTATACTGCCTGCGAGGACGTGAATGTTACACTAACATACAGACGATGTTGTTTCAGCAACGTGTTCCGGCTGAGTATATAATATGATGTATTTTCTCACTCACAGTTTATACATTATACATTCAGCTGTTTTAAGTTGGCTTGAGATTTCTCAGAGTAGCAGTATTTTATGTTAACAATATAACTATATCTTCTTTCGAAATACTGAAAACTATTTTATAAAAAGTATTTTGAAGTTTGTGTGTTGTTTGGTTTTTTTTTCTGTTTATTATTGAAAACATCAAAAATGGTAATATAATTTTTTTTTTAATTTTTAATTTTACTTATCGAGAGTATGTATACATGATCTAATAATTTATCCAGTAAAAATATTCATTATTTCGCACAAAATATCGCTTTTCTGCGGTAAAAATGGTTAGTTTCAAATAGTATTAGTTACAACTACACGTTAAAAGTTGCTGTGTTTTCTTTTTACCGACAAAAGTATATACAAAAATATATATCTTTTTACACTATATAAAGAAGAGCGGATCAAACCTAACGATGGCGCTCGCTTGGATGTTATGTCTTTTCCTATGCGTTCAATCATCGTGTATAACGTCAGCAAAATTGTCTGGTCAAGCATGTCAGCAGATCCAAGAGGCCGGTGAAACGTTGGCAGAGAATGTTGAAGAGTTCGACAAACTCATGCAGGTTTATAAGTTTTAATAGAGCTAATGATATACATCTACCTTCAAAAAAATGAATTCTATTTTGCCCGCCTCCACTACTTTCGTAGGGCAGAAACTTTCGCATTTTTTACATTTTTCGGTCATTTTCGCGAAAATGTTTTAAAATTTAAAAAAGTTTCTGTCAACAATTTCATGTGTTTTTTTTTCATCACATGTATATGTCTCTGTTCTTATAATATGATATTATGGGATATGGGAGACAAATCCAGAGTGCATCTAACATCCCCAGAGGAGAGTAAAAAAGGAAGTGAAAGACTAGCTACCGATCTCTCTTATCTCATCTTTTAGGATGTCGTGATGAGGTGTTACGAGGAGTCGCAAAGCATCACCGAATCCGCATTGAAGTTCATGATGCACAACATGGATTCTACTAAGATGACGATCAACTCTCAGAAAAGTAGGTCAAATTACTGCACCAAAGTATAAAGTTTATCAGGAGGCTTACACTAGGATCTTGCATAGCGTACGCCCGATAAGAACGCCACACAAGAGAAACTTTCGTACTTTTCTTAGTCCCTCAGAGCAAAAATTGACCGAATAAATGAAGCCACTTTCTTTTCCTTCTTACAGAAGTTTCTTCCTCTTTACAAAGGATTCTATCTCTTTACAGAGTACACATTCTAATATAACCACAATACGATTTTGCATACAGCTCCAATCGAATCTGCTGTCATGATGAAACAAATTCTGGCAATGATGGGCAAAGGATTGGATGCGAGTTTTACGAATGGTCACACTAAGTTCTTCTCGTTGCTCAAGAGAGCTGGACAAATGGTTGTTGGCGATAGTATTGTTACTGATGCTTTGATATCGTACAAAAGTAAGTGACTCTTTATCCTTGTAAACAGACAGAGGCGTATTTAGACCTAGTCAAACATCTGCGGAGGAGAACATTCTTACTTAGAATGGCAGTCTTTTCGTTGATATTATTCTCCTTCGTAGAGCTTTGAATCATTTTTTGGAGTGTTGAAATTTCGCACACACATTATAATTTCACTCAAAGATTCAAAGTGTTGGTTGGTAACCTCTGCCAAGGAGAGAGAAAAGACTATTTTACAGTGTTTATCAGACATAATAACCTTTTTGCTCTCCTACGTATGTGTGGACGTCATCTAAATTCGCCTCTAGAGTATCCTCTTCCTTTTTATTAAACGGTTTAAAATGTTTTTTCAAAAGACGCCGATCGATATATTTTTTACGATGAGCGGCCAAACTTGTTGCCGCGCGAGAACAAAAATTGATGACGTGGGAAAGGCAATCGATAACTTAAGATTCCGTCTTTCCTTATTCAAAAACTGTTTAAATTGCCTTTATAAACAGTAGCAAATTTTACCTATTTTGGACAGCGGAAATGATTATTCATATGATTATAAAAAAGTTTGCAAAGCAATTGATCGAATTTTTGGAGAATTTTTAAAAATTTAAAAACATACATTTTACTCCTGATAACTTGAACCTCAAAAAAGGGACCAAGAAAATTTGTTCAAGTTATCGAAAGTTTATCGAGTTATTGGGGTTATGTGAAAGGCTTAGTAAAGGTATCAAGGTGAATTCAATAACAGTTCGAGTTACTCGAAGTTGTCGGGATTACACTGTATTCATAAATTCTTTTGATGACACGAGGTTACTTGTAATTGCAAATTAATGGCGAGAAGTATGCATCCAGGCTATTACAAGAAATTTTGTAGAATATCGGCCTGCCCAGAATACTTACAAATTTATTTAGGAGGACAACATACTTTTACCTTGCCTTGCAAATGTGCACCTCAAATTTTAAAATAAATATCTTACATGTTCACATGACTGATTACATGTTTGCCGATAAAATCCTTACTTTGGCTGCTTCAGGCCACACACACACGCATTGTGTTGTAGAAGAGCCGTAAGTTATCGGTACAACTTAAACATTCCATCAAATTGTATCGAAATAAATGGGATATAAGTTGCACGATTTTCAGATCCTATCTTGTCATTTGTAGTGAAACCACTCATGCATGCACGAGACTGATGATTTGTAAAGGTAAATGAATATATTTCGACATATTTAGTTCTTCCAACACAACAGTTTGCGAAGTTGTCGGGTGACTCTCTTGAAAGGGAGCAAGGCTTTACGCCATTTGCTTCCACACTGTGGGTGTTGTTCAGAGGTGGAGTCAGCTGCCACTGATGGTTGTGGCAATTCAACGACAACATTTTTGATTCGATGGATGTGAGCTCTCGAATCAAGTGGTGATATTTTCTTCATCCGCAAAAGTTCGTCAAATCCGATCATCGAACATGTGTCCGAATCGGGATTAATGTTCTTTTGGGAGAGTTGCGTGGAAAGAAAGTCGAACCATTCTGCCTCTTCCTTCTCATTTGAGCCAGCAAATGAGAAATCTGAAAAGAAAATTTTACAGTGATATTGTATGATAAATTTGAGAAACGAGATTTGTCCTTTGTGAGTTCTTTCTTTGCCTTTTAGAGAGTTTATAGTAAAATTGAATTAATAAGAGTTTATTAGTAAAATTGGCAAAGTTCGTTACCAGAGGTGACCAAATCCATTAACTACACGTGTTTTTATAAGAAACCTGTTTATAAGAAAGCTACATGTAGAATCTTCAAAAATTAAAACAACCTTTATTACTATATTTCTATGACTATTTCTAAAATAAGAAGCTTTTATGACTGTCTTTGACTTTCAATCGAAGAACATGACATGGACAATAGTAAATAAAGTTTTTGTGCATGACGTCATTATACTCCAAACTCTCAGATTTGATATAAAAAAACTACCATTTTTTATAAGAAAAATTAAGAAACTAAATAAGAAACTTTTAGAACTAAAGACATGGTATTTCATGCTATATATAAAAAGCTTTTAGAACTAGGCCAGGTTTCTTATAAAAGAAGTGTGTACAGTCCATAGCTGTCTATACTTCAAAGGCAGAAACTAAACGCTCTACTGCCTGAGCTAACCCAGCCACCGTTTTTGACGAGTCAACTGCGATTAAAAATAATCAAAAACAAACCAACTCACCAGAAGAACAGATAGTCGAAGTTACCATAAGATCGTCGCACGATCTTGATGGTGTCAGCGTTTTACCACCGCAAGAGTGATGGTGTACAGGGGTGTTGTGTTGATCTGCTGGTGGTCCTGGAGTCGCGACGACAACAACAGTTCTGTCTCGAGTCTGACAGTGGATGGTAGTTCGAGAATCAAGTGGTGATTTCTTCTTCATCCGCAAAAGTTCGTCAAATCCGATCATCGAACATGTGTCCGAATCGGGATTAATGTTCTTTTGGGAGAGTTGTGTGGAAAGAAAGTCGAACCATTCTGCTTCTTCCTTCTCATTTGAACCAGCAAACGAGAAATCTGGAAAAAAAAAATATTGATCGAAAATCGATGAGAAATTTCTCTCATTATTAGAGAAGATTATTATTGCAGATTTCAGAATTTGCAGAATATATTTTCGCGTTGGGAACATTTGTGATTAATTTGTTTAAATGAATTCATTCATAAAATGTGTTTTTTCAAGAAATACCCAAAAGAATGAATTTCTTCCAGAACAAACTCGCTATTCAGATAGATACTTTTTTCATTAATTTTGTGGAATTAAATTACGACGGCATTCCACCGTTTTAACGTCATATCGACATCCCTACAACGACATTCGAGCATCATATCAACATCCCTACAACGACATTCGAAAGTCATATCAACATCCCTACAACGACATTCGAACGTCATATCGACATCCCTACAACGATATTCGATTGCTATCTTACC
>JAUEKX010023648.1:2239-14482 GCA_031834005.1 Dendronotus venustus
AGAAGTGGAACCAGTGTCAAACTTGTAGAGTTGAAAGAACCACCAGAGGCAGTTGGTAATTATGAATGTCATTGCACGATAGTAAGTGGAATAACGGATGGCGAGTGCATGATACACTTCTGGATGTGCAAAATATAATATAGGATTACCGTGGAGGAGAGTTAGCTTTTTTCATATTTTTTTACTCTCCTCCAGAGATGTTTGACGCACTCTGGATCTGCCTCTGGGATTACTTCATGTAAAGTCTAAGATATGATTTCTATTCTATTTTCCAAGAAGTAAAATTTGTTAAAATTAAACAAATTTTCAACTAAGCTCCTGGACGCCATTAAAAATGTGGCCCCTCCTCTTTAAACATCGTGTCGACGGCCCTTATTTATAACTTTAAAGTAACTATTATGAAGGTCTGTTAAATATAAAACAGTCACTGCTGAAAGGTAATAATTTTTGCGATTTTTTTTTACCATTTTGTTCTTTTTTTCTTTAAAAACCCGCGAATATTTTTTTATCCTTACAGTTAGCATAATCTTCGCTGTGATGGTTTTAATTACTTAAGCAACTTTGTGTATTTATCAACACTATTATAATTACTTTTGTTATTATATTATATTTCAGTTATTCTCATTGTGTATATATTTAGTTTTATGATAAAGGACTTGGTGGAGTTTATTATTTTATAAGTTTATTTACATTATTTACGGAACTAATACAGACATTTTATTGCAAATAATAATGAAATATATATTGAAAACATGAAAAACAATCAGATCTTTTTTTGCCTCCCAAATCGTGGGTTGATGTATATGGTTGTCACTGATTGCCACCTGTCAACCGATTTAATGTGCCGATGTCAAGTATATTAGATATCCTGAAAAGTATCTTATTTTTCCGATGTCAAGTATAAATGAAAAATTATTACACTGTACGGCATTCAAATTCATGAATAAATAAAAAAAATACCACTAATATCATGCATACTTGATATGGGCAAAAGTTGTGTCAAGCTCCAATATTCCCCAATTTCTGTGTCAATTTTCCCAATTTCTTCTCGACTTTTTTATTAGATTTCCTGATTCATCACCGATTATAAGTTAAATCAATGTTTTGAAATCACAATCTCTATTCACCCCTGCGAATTATTTTGGCTTTTTTCAGAAGCAACTTTTTCAATTAATGGAATAAAACTGTTTCTGTGAAAAATTTCTTAAGGAACAAAAAATATACATCAATGTGAAAAAATATTAACGAGTTATTAAATAAACTTACAAATAGTAATAACCCCCATCCGGCAGACGACATCAGAACGATGTTATTTGGACGTTGTTATGATGTCAAAACGTAAAAACAACATTGTCCTGAAGTCTTATGCTAGCTGGGCGTGAGCTTATTACAAGCTGTTGAAAGTTTCATCCGTGGCTCAAAATAATGCCCGTTGTCACTTTAAATTATGGAAAGGGCTTGTTCATAGTTAGTTAAATAGATGATTGGTCAAAGAGCAAAAATTTATTTGTTTATGAAAGTTCTCATATACACAACTATAGCTATATTTTATTTCATTAATGGTGATTGAATTAACAACAAAATATATACAGCGAGAGGATTAACGATTTAAACGAAAATCTTCAATAACCTATAACTTCATATAGAGTTAGGTTTGTATTATCTTGTCGAGTACAGATTATATCAAAGCGATTCCACCCTTTGGACAACCTCGTTCGCAGGTTGTTTTGCAGCTTTTTATCTCAATTTCATTTTTCGTTGCCACAAAAGACCCTGGGAAAGAGGTTGCCATTCAGGTATTTTGGTTTCGAAAAATCACTGACCTTTTTAATATTGTCTTCCAATCTTGTTTTTCTGTTTATTTTACATCAGATTTTGGTAAAGAAAAAGAATAGCCGAGGTCCCATTGGTCCACCGGGACATGATGGTTTCAACGGCTCAACTGGTGCCACTGGTGACAAGGGACTGGGACCTAATTTTCCAGGGTGTCAACAAGAATCTAGAACGACAGACGAAGATGTTGACATTGAACAAGATCTTAGTTCGAAAAAACTCAGAATATCTAAAACCATTCAAAAGGTTCGTATACATAATATACATGTAACCCTTTAAGTGAAATGATGATTGATGAAAATTCAGTAGTAAGTCCAATCTTCGAAAATTCGAAGATTATATTTCTCAAATATGAACATATTTGGTACCATTTATGGAGATTTAATTCTCTCCCATATGGGTCTCAGTCATTGCACTCCAAGAACCAGGCACGATGTTTTGGACTCCAAATATCCTACATGTCGGACACCGGAACTTAAAGATGTCTTTAAAGATAAAGCTCACGAATCTGTCAGAGAGAAACTAAGAGATTTTTGAAAATTTCGCAAAATGAAATTCCCAAAAAATAATTTGATTCATTCATGACATTTATTCTCATTGAATTTGGACGAAAAATAAACATTTTAAACTAATAATAAAGTGTAGAGGGACAGCAACGTCTGTGAAGGAGAGTGAAAATCTCGAAGCCTTTCTCAGCAGATAATTGTCTTTTTGTCCTCCTACACATATGTTCATAGATCCTCAGAAATTCAAAAAGTTGTAACTGTAATTATCACATTTTCGTATTCATTTTTTAGGGCGAAGTTGTGGTTGGAGCTTTTTGTAGCAGTACGTCATTTATCGACAATCTACTGAATTTCTACGAAGCCGACAATGAATACGAGTGTGTATGCATGAGGAATATCAGACCAAAACGAAGGACTTTTGATTGTACGATTAACCTCTTCATTTGCCCCGATTCTTTAGTATAATAAAATTAATAAGATTATTTAAAGTGGATTAAAAAAGTAGTGTTCATATACCGTCAATGTGTGTATGGGTCGGCTATTCAACTCGGGGTAAGCACAGAGACTCTAAGTTTTATTGCATATGTATAGAAATATATATATAATCCAAGTTTGTTAAATTTCTAGCAAAATTTTGTAATTTTTTTTGGTTTATTTAATATAGGTTTAAAATGATATAAAATAAAAGTTCACTAGTCAAAGTTCAACAACTCTTATTATTTTTTTACTTATATTTTATTTGCCGAATTTTGAAAAAGAATAATAAAAATATAAACTCCCCAGGGTGTCGTATGAATTTCACTCACTAAAAAGAAAGTAGTTCTTGACAGTATTTTGTTCTTGGATTTTACTTTGAAAACCCCCTGTAATCTCAAAACTGCAAGATTAAGTAGGAAATCAAATATAAAAGAGGGGATGATATATTATTGAAAATCAACTTTTCCAACCTTTCATATATTTATATACCGTAAATGCTCGAAAACCGCCCCGGGGGCGCTTATTCGAGAGGGGCGCTTATTAAAAAACATTGCAAAAGAAGGAGAGCGCTAATTCGAGAGGGGGCGCTAAATCGAGTATTTACGGTATATAAAAAAGAGTAAAGGATATATACTGAACAGAAGAACATTAAAAGATTGTATTTTTAAGAATATACGTCTGAATGAAATAAAAACAACTCTAGCGTTACTACATTTCTTGGATAAGATGTATATAATATAATGTAAGATATATATATATAATAGTAATATGTATTAAAGCTAACAAATTTACTGAATTCTAACAATTTTTCAGTAAGAATAATATTTTCCTGTTATTTAGCATTTTACTCAAAAATAAATTTTATGATTACAAAATTAAATCTCCGATCACTCTTATCTTAGATAAGGGATGACAGGAAACAGAGGCGGATCTAGAGTGCGTCGAGTACATGCGAAGGAGAGCTAGAAATCAATTATGTTAAGGTTTTTTAAAGGAAAACTACTTTTTTACTCTCCTCCGGGGATATCACAAGTAGATCACACCCTCTTTTGTATGCCAAAGCCGTGATCTCTCTCTCTCTCTCTTTACTGTAACACACCATTTCATCAACATTTTCATATCTGCGCTGAATTTAAAACATAATAAGCACCCCGATGAGCCAGCAATTCACTATGTGTTCCCCATTCGATGACACGCCCTCCCTGGATTACTGCAATGGTGTCAGCATTTTGAATGGTAGAGAGGCGGTGGGCGATGATGATTGATGTACGCCCTTCCATTGCTCTATCCAACGCCTCTTGGACAAGCTGTAAAAGAATAGAAATACATTGTGAGCGGTATGATTACCATCGAATCGTACAAATTTTATTTGTCCCTGGCCAGCTGGCACACGACGTCAGAAAGACGTTAATTGGATGTTGTTACGATGTCAAAACGTAAAAATAACGTTTTAACGCCCTTGTTGTGACGTCGTGTGACGTGCACCAAACATAATTTCAAAGAACATTCAAAAGGCGATTATCATTGGACATTTCCAATTGTTTCAGAATTTTGTCTTAATTTTCAGTCAAAAAGCTTTAAGGTTCTAAATTAGTGCTTGTCAAACCAAAGGTATTATATATTGGCGAAAATTTAACGAAAAACAAGGAAAAATAATGTAGCTAACAGTCACGGTAAAAAAAAACTACAATTCCTATACCGAGCTTTCTATGCTGTTGTCAAAAAATGTAAAATGGCTTACTTTTTCACTTTCTGAGTCCAATGCAGAAGTGGCTTCATCTAAAAGCAATAGCTTTGGGTCACGGATAAGCGCGCGGGCAATTGCAATACGCTGTTTTTGTCCGCCAGAGATGAGTGTTCCTTTCTCACCAACTAAAGTATCATAGCCCTGAAAAAAAAAGTCGTCACACATAGAGAGTGATTTTAAGAGCCGGGTTAAGAAAGTGGGTTGGCTCCCCTTGCAGAGTTGACAACTTTTATAATATATAAACACAATCTAAAATTAATAGGCTTTTTCTATTGACACAATTCGGCATTTCAATACAACCTGGGTCAACCTGTCTCCATGTTATCACCCTCCTATACAATTATACAAGTGTGTCCACATTTTACTGCAACACATGTTCAGACAACAAACTTCATAGTAATGTTTCGTTATTCAAAGAGCTAGTTGATTATGCACTTATATTAAGTAGCCCTTTGGGGATATATACGATTTAGATTTATAGTGATTCAGTCACCAAAAAAGTGTTAGCTCTAAGAGAATTATTCACTTTTGATAAAATAAAAAAAAATTTAATTCATCACTGTCGTGAAACTAGTTTTGTATCACCTAAAGTTTGGATCTGGTAATTGTTCAAATATATTATTATCGGTTGGAAATCAATTGGTGAAATTGGACAGAAGTTTAATGTTTTCTTTCGTCGGTCAAACTGCAGGACAAATTTTGGTATCTATGAGCGGAGATACAAAATTTGGAGTTCAAATTAAAAACATAAAATAGATTACCAGTGGCAGATTTACGATAAAGTCGTGAATATTTGCAGCTCTGGCGCTCTCTTCAATCAGTTTTTGCGGTATCGGCGTTCCATCTTCAGTAGCCATACCATAAATGATATTATCTTTGATGCTTTTAGCAAACAAAACTGGTTCTTGCGAAACGATACTGATTTGTGATCGAAGCCATTTTAAGTTGTAACCCGAAATGTCTTCGCCATCCAAAGTCTAAATTTGCAGAAATTAAAAATCGCTTGAAGCTCGTTTCAGGATAAAAAAAAGTTTGATGCAAATACGAAAACTTAATTCTTTGCTTTGAAAATCTGTCAAATTTAGCGAGATGTATCTTCAGAAAAAGGGGAAATTTAGATATTCTGAAAGATATTTAGATTTAGAAAGTAATAGAGACCGCTATCTTTTTCTATAAAGATTGTCTTACGCCACGAGGAGCCAAAATTGATAAAATTACCCGTGGTTTAGGCCGGTGAGAAATAGTTCTTTTTAACAACAACAATTTTTGTAAAGTTATGTAAAATTTTACAGATCTTACAATATCTCCTTTCTTGGGATTATAAAACCTCTCCAACAATCCAACAGCTGTCGATTTACCACAGCCACTGGCACCAACCAGTGCAACTTTTTCACCAGATTTGATCTTCAAAGATAGACCTTGCAGTACGGGAACATCAGGACGTGTTGGGTAGTTGAATTGTACGTCCATGAAATCAACATCACCATTAAGACTCTCCTATGTTAGGAAAATATGAGAAACGACGATATTTCAAGACTAAATTTCGATTTCTGAATCTAGTTAAATTAAACAGTTAAGTAAATAGTAAAATTGGCGTTGGGTTTGTGCGACTGATTTGTTGTCGCTAAGCAACCAAGCGAATATTTTGATAAATTTTTTTTTTGACAGAACGGGATTTGACAGGCATTTAAGACTGATCTCCACGGGATAATTTTTATGACGATCATCGCAAAAACTTACACAAGCAGTAGAAAAAAATCGTCAAATTGTTTTTTGTCATTCGCGTGAAACGAAAGTAGAGCTATTTTTTTATACATAAAATAAATTTTAGATGATGGCTGCCATTTTGTGTGTTTATCCACGCGATTTTCTTTCCGCTTTGGATTCCGTGCGAGATCAAAATTTTAGACTATCGTCGGAAAAACCGTCTAATAGATGCACCTTTAGAGTAAACTGCTTCGAGGTTTATTTAAATAGTACTACTGCTATTAGTAGATATTATTAAAAAAATACGAAAAATTTGTGATAAATAATCAAAAAACTTTCGCCAATCTTGCCTCAAAAATATCAAACAAAATTCCCCTAATTTCTAAAATTTGCGAAAACTTATTCCTATCAAAGTTAGCATAATGATAAAAAAAATCAACTAGCTTTTGATGAATAAATAGAATACCTTAATCTTGCCACCAGGCTGGTTGACATCAATATTAGACTGGGTATCGAATAACTTGAATAGCCTGCCAGCTGACACTTTTGCAGAGATATAATCTGGTGTAAATGACAAAGTTTGTCCGGCAATCATCGAGCCAAACGTAGCCGCTATGATAATTCTAAAAAAAAAAAATATATATATAGAAAGAACAATGATAGGTTTACAATTAAGAAAGAATTTACATATTCAGGACAAGGAATCTCCCTACTATATTTTTATTAATAATCTCAAAAACTACAGCTAGTTAAGTGTGTCCTTTTTTACATCCTATAACCCACAGCCAGTTCTGTGTTGTTGTCAGGATAGTAGACACTTACTTGAAGACATTTTGAAACGCCAATTCTTCATTCATTACCAGATGACCTCCAAGTGCGAAAGATGCGGCATTTGCGAAGAACGCTATACCACGTGATGAACCATAGGATACGCCATACCAATGTGCTTGTGTTTTAGATTTTCTTTGAATATGCAAAAAAAAAGAAAGAAGAAAATCATCAACAGAAAATTGTTTTCAAAGCAACAAAACAATAACTTACATGAAAAGGAGGAGGACCTAGAGAGCTGAAAACACATGTGTAGAAGAGTAAAAATACATTTATTTGTGAGACATGATTTTGCAATAATTATCTTTTCACTCTCCTTCGCAGATGTTGCCGACTCTCTATACCCACCTCTAAATTTTGTATTTAAATTTGAAATTTAACAAAAATCATCTGAAAATGATTTATAATAACTCACGGGTACGGTTCTTGAAGTAAATTAGCAAATTTCCCAAGAAAATAGTCTTCCTTTCCAAGTGAGGCCACGGTTCGAATGTTCATTAAAGCTTGTTGAGAAATCTATTAAAAAATATATTAAACAGGACGTGAGTGAGATCGTGTGAAGATTTCGCTAGTTTATGGTACATCGCCTTGGAAAAATAACCTGTGTATTAGCAAAGAAAGCATATTAACATGGCAAACGAGAATCCCAACATTCAAAACCTAAAATTAAGTTTGTGTTCCTTCGTTCAAAAGAACTTTGTTATTAATAACAAAAGAACTACTAATAGCTTCACAAAAAAATTAACTTTACTAATTTTTACTTTTTTTAAAAAAATATATGAAAGACAAGAAAATGCATTGACCGACTCACAGCACTAGCATCCAATAGTCGCTTCCCTTCTTTAGCCGCGAAATTCTTGAAACGACTAGCCCGCATTACTCCGCCAAAAACCAGTAATGGAACAAAGGTCATCATTAACAACGTCATTTGCCAACTGTAATAAAACGCCACGGCGAGGGCGGCGATTGCTGTGAAAGAAACTTGCACAAGGACACTGATACGAGAGCTTGTTGCTCCTTTCACCTTTGATGCGTCCGTAGCTAAGCGAGCGGTCAATTGGCCCGTGCCGTGGTAAGGGTCATCGAAGTAAGCAATATCCTAAACAAGAAAATTTTGGGATAAGCAAAAGAAATGTGTTTTTGGTGAGTCTATCCATCCTAAGAAGTTCGTTTATTTATTGATGATTTGTCAAGTTTTTTATTTTCTAATATTCTGTTGAATGGAGAGAAATCCATACAAATTTGTTCAAACTATCGAGATGTTCAAATTTTCGAGTATTCGAAAAACAGAGAGTTAATCGTAAATGGCAACGTAAATTTTGCATCAAAGCAATTAAGTTTTAGAAAGAACTCATAGCATTCCCCAAGTTGATGCTACCCCAACAGCCGACTCCCTTAACAAACACTTCATGGAATGGAAATTCCCCATGGAACAAAATTAATAAACACGAAATCCTAGGAGTAAACCTGTACATCTTTGAAATAAACAAATAAATGTTCCCATTGGGCCATAACCATGGGCGATGGCTCATTTTGTGAATATTTCTTAATATCATGCAGTATCAAAACTTTTTTATGATATTATCACTTTTATCACCAATTAGAAAGCTAGCTGTATAAAACTTCGAAATCTTACTAGACTACAGAATCGTTGAAAGTGGTGAAAAAGAAGATCGATTATATGTAAGCGAGTAAAAGCAATAACAAAACAAACATACCTGTTTCAGGATACATTCAAACGCTTTCGATCGTAACCTCTTCGTGAGACGTTCCCCAGATTTACCAAATAAATAAGCCTGAAACAAAGAAACCCCGATGATAGATTTTCACAGACGGAGATAAGAAGATGTCTGTTTAGGAAAGTTGCTTGTCTTTCAGCGTTTGCAAAAATTATCTAGTTTTTAATGTTTTATCATCTAAACAAAAGAACTAAACAGTCGAATGCTGAGGAAAAGAAATTTCTTTCGTTTATAGCCTTACAGTTATTGGAAACAATTTACTCCTGAAGATACGATAACTCGAACATCCAAAAATTTAAATCTAAATAACTCGAAGAAGTATTTTCACGGTGCATCGGAGGTTATAGGAGGTATGATTACATATTACTCTAACAGTCTAAACTAGAGAGTAATACATAACCTAGAAGTCTAACCATTTACATTTTTCCTTAAAAAAAAAGAAAAAAGAATACACCAAAGCCAACGTAAGAATACTGTACTAGAAAGGAAAAGAAGGGATAGGTTATCCTGGCTAAGTTATACAGAATACGTGATAAAATAATACAAGTACTTACACCCATTCCATAACCAATAGCATTACCTCCACCCATTGCCAAGAACACCAAAGACCATTTCCTCGATTCTCTCCTCAGATCTTCTTTATCAGGCAACGCTAATGTCTAAAAATGAAATTAGTCAAAGTTTACAAAAACTTACGTTTAAATACAGCATTAACTCCATAACATGACGTTATAACGACGTTGTATGGATGTTGAAACGACGTTGTATGGACGTTGACCTAACTACTCTCTACCTCTCGTTACTTTCAAACGAGTTGGCGAATCTCTAAATTAAACGTGCAAAGGACAAACATACCCCTAGGATTTCACCAATGATGAAAGCGAATAAAATCGGAATACATCCGTGAAGAGCAGAGAAGAAAAGACCGATTCCCATTAAATGCCATTCCGGTTTATTGTACGTCAAAACACGCGATATGGGTGCTGGATCCACCTTCTCTTCGATCAATGCTTCTTTCTTTGTCTTCTTCTTCTTAATTTTCTGAGTAATGTTAAAAGTTTTTAGAAAATCATTAACTGGGTATTACCTTTGGTATTAATGATAGTAAATAAACTGTAAAGGAAGCGTCGTCTACGTGTCCGAACATGAGTAGAATATGGACACGCCCACTTTACAATTAAAGTTCCTTTAGCCCATATAAGTGCCAGCAGCTTTCGAGAATATGCGGCTTTGAGAGTTGAGAGTTCAATTTTCAAATGCTATGCTAATCAAAACTAAACATATTTACTACCGTTTAAAAAGGAAACTTTAATTCTTTCTCATACAAACAGAAACACCAAAAAGAACCTAATACCTTGTTGTTTTTCTTGCGATCAGATTTACTTTTCCTGATGGACAATACACGTTGTAGAGATGCAGTCTCGGGCAATTCTCCTTTCTCTGTTGACAATTGCGATAAGCTTCTCATCATACGAACTTGCAAAAGTGCCTCTGTGTGTAAATAAATCAAATAAAAGATGAAATGTATACAGTGGTCTCTCTCTCCATAGAAAAAAGTATCATATTCCTCACTATACTCTTTCTCTCGTTGTTAGCCCAGGAAATCGGTTCGAGGTTGAGAAAACTAATGAAGTTGAGGTTGATTCTCTAGACAAGCCATACTATTATTATAATAATTCAACAATTTCTAAGATCAAAACTATATAGAAAAATGAAACACAGAGTCCCCCTTGACCATGTCAAGCAAATCAAGCATTGCCCCATACTTTCTTAAACACGAGTGGAGTTATTTTATTTTTCTTACTAACCTCGTTCGTCTTCAGTGATCAAAGAACCAGTCTCACATAAATCTTGTTCTTCCTTCTCGACGAGTGTTTGAAGCATGACTAACTGATAGTAGACTCCTTTTCGCGCCATTAATTCATCGTGGGTTCCAGTCTCTGAGACCTGTCCGTCTTGCACAGTCACAATGCAATCAGCGTTCCGGACAGTCGATAATCGATGTGCAATAATGATCGTTGTACGACCCATACTTGCCTGCGTTTTTTAGTAGAAAAACCAACAAAAGAAAATTTGACTTAGTGTATTTTTAAGGTTTGGCTATAATTGAAGTTTCAAGTTTTGTTCTTTACATTCTTCAAGGAAAGGAACAATGTTCTCTAACAAGAGTTTAAGACCCAATTTGTGTTTACATGAGTACATAAAACATACGAAGGGAAAACAAATATAAAAGTTGACTTTATACGCATTATTTGAATACAACGAAGTCAGACAATTCAACTTTAAGAATGGGTGAATTTTAGGAAAGAGCAGTTTTTAATTCAGTTGCAATTTATGAATGATTGAAATAGCTTACTTAATGCAAAAACGGAACTATATTTCCACACATACTCTAATTTTCGAAATGAAAGAAAAAGAAGAAAATTTTTCTGTATCAATAATAAACCAGATTACATTATCAAGAGCTGTTTGCACGATTGATTCACTTTCAGTGTCCAGAGCTGACGTCGCTTCATCCAATAGTAAAATTTGTGGATCCTTTATCAATGCACGTGCAATAGCAATCCTCTGCTTTTGGCCGCCACTGAGTTGTGCTCCTCCTTCTCCCACATTCGTACTGTATCCCTGAAGTTAAAAGATTTCATGAATGAAAATATTTTGGAAATTTAACAGTGAGTAATTATTACATAGCGGAATGAAATTTATTTTTCTGTATTCTTTTCATATTTAATATTTTATTTCACGAGTCCTGAGACGACGTACGTTGTAACCATGGCAACTCTCAACTTTTTAGTATAGATTCTAAGCAAAAGAAAGTTATACTGGAATATATTCCAATTTTTTACAAAAGAAGCATATTCTTTTCCTGAGAACTTAAATTTGATAATGGTATATCTCAGAAGCATTAAAATTAAAAAAAGTGAGTAGTAGTATAATTAAATATGAAAAGAATACAGAAAAATAAATTTCATTCGACAAATAAGTAATATTTGCTAAATATAATTTCGAGAATATCGCCAAAATCTACCTTGGGCAGGTTGATAATAAAGTCGTGAGCATTAGCATTCATAGCAGCTTCCTCGATTTCTTGTTGTGATGCATTGTCCTTGCCCATCCGAATGTTATCAGCGATGGTCATGTCAAAGAGAACAGGTTCTTGGCTGACAATACCAATATGCTGTCTCAACCATTTCACATTGATATCTTTCACATTGTCTTCACCAAGCATCACCTAACATTTTATTTAAAAAAAAGGATCTATCATCAAGACCAGCCAGCACGCGAAATTGAAAACCACGTTGTTGACACTTCTTGTCGACCTCTTTTATGTCACCCTTCATGTTTCTTGTATTAAGAAACTTCTACACGAAATTTTCAAATCCGTAAATGGTCTTAACCCTTCTTT
>JAUEKX010024092.1:0-10306 GCA_031834005.1 Dendronotus venustus
AGATTTTGAGGGTCGACAAACACATGTGTAGGAGAGGAAAAAGTACAGTTATCTGCCGAGAAACTACAAGATTAATGGTCTTACACTCTCCCTCGCAGATGTTGTATGTAACAGCTTATTTAAATTCGATAATAAAAATACTGAATGACAAGCAGTAGTAGCGAGTGAAATTATTGCTAATGACTGCTTAAGTAATGAAATAAAGCGATTTGTGACACAGCCAGAACTACGTACGTGACAGAGATATTGAATTCATGAATTTTTACGAGCAGAGAAGAGAAAAAAATGTGTTTGTATCTAGGGTGATAAAATTTATTATTTCAAAAATGTTTTCTTTCATATTTACCTCTCTAGTAGTAATTCAGCGCGAAGAGCACACCGCAAAACTCTTCTATTAAATTATCACGTGTCTGATATTCAAGAAATACTAACATGTATTTTGTTACGTAATTTTAGTCGATTCAAATCTTATTTTTCAAATGACTTTCTAACTCTCTATTTGATGCGTAATTTCAAATAAAAGTCCTTTTCTTCAAAAATATCAGTTAGATGGTTGCTGGATACACCAACCTAGGGGTACACTCTCTTTATTTGAAAATATGCTTGTGTAGGAGAGAAAAAGTACAGTTATCTGCCGAGAAACTACAAGATTAATGGTCTTACACTCTCCCTTGCAGAGGTTATATGCATGAATGACACAAGCAGTAGTAGTGATATTAGTAGTAGCAAGCGGTATTAATCATAATAATGTCCTGATTAAAATGGTCACCAGACTTCCAATTTCTGTGGTTCCAAAATAGCAGCCCAGGGCCCACGCTACGGTTTTCAAAGTGAGGGGGCCAGAAAAGCCGAAGGTTTATTTTTAGGTTATTTTTGTTATTATTTGTTGAGAAAAAAATTAATTTGCAAAAAAGTGGGGGCCCTACATCTGGAAATTGTAGATAGGTGTATTGAAAAGTTCGACCTTGGGTTGGCAATGGTTGTTGTATTGACGTCGATACGACGTCAGAAAGTTTAAACGAAGTCGCGACAACGTTGCTTTGTCGACTCAGGACTTTCTGATTCGATAGGAATTGCAAGGATATTGCAATCAATACAAATAGTTTCAAATTGTTGCATTTGACGTTAAAACGACGGAGCCTGGATAGTGTTACGAATTTAAGGTTTCTTTTTTCGCCACCCACTCTTAAAACCGCCTAACACTCTTATTTCGTTGGAAAGTTAACGTGTTTCAAGTGTTAAAGATTTGTGTGAAAAAAGTACAAATCATAATGATAATAATCAGAGACGAATCTAGAATTCTGCAAACACATGCGTATGAGAGCAAAAAAGATCTCCTTCGCAGATGTTGCCGTCCCTCTAGATCTGCCTATGATAAAATGGTTTCACTTTTTTTTTTGGGAGGGGACTAAAAATGTGGTCTAGAACAACGCTAAACTTACGTCATAAAGCACCGTTGCTATAGCAATGTCCTCTTCTGTCCTATAATGGCTGGGTAACACTAAATATCTATTCAATATTTTATTGTTTTTTTTTTTGCAGATTGGTAGCCTGGATGGCTACTATCATCTTGAACATCCAAAGCATCCTATAAGATCAAAACGGACTTTAGAAACTCAGACATCGGTACTCAGGCTAGACGATGAGGTAGGAATTAACTTTTATACAACAAAAAAGCGACGATAATATTAGCCTGCCTCGTTTTCATGCGAAGTAATAAAAGTGATGTGTTGTTATGGATACGATTGTTCTTAAGAGAGGTTTTATTGTCGTTTAGAGAATTAAATGACATCTAGCTTTTGTTTTATACTATAACATTATTATTATTATTTTCTCCTCCCTTTTTTTATAAGCAATCTAAACTATGAGCTGAGCCTTCAGGTTTCTTAGTTTATTTCCTCTGACAAACTGAAAGTTAACCTTTATTTAAGCCTTGGTGCAGTTTTTTCCTTAAAGTCAGCTATTTTTAAAACTGACCATAAAATTACATTTTAGAGTAATTAAAAACAATGGCTTTTTCATTTTGACATATCTAGGCTTTAAGGTAAGGTTTTGAATAGAGTGTATAGTTTCTGGCAAGATGATAAGAAAAATTATAGTTTTTCCAATCATGTTCTTATTCTAACAGGTTGTATGGGCGGAACAACAACATGAATACGTACGGACGAAACGCGGTGTACACCATCAACGAATTGCAACCCGTGACATACAACCGAAATTTGCTGATCCACTATGGGACGAACAATGGTACTTAGTAAGTGTGGATTTTTTATTTAATGGTGTCTTCCTTTACCTTCAGGTTATATAGCTCGGGCTTCATAGCGTCTAGAAAGTCGAGAAGAAAAGTTTGTTTATCTTGTGTCAGGGAAAGTCAGGGAACAACTTTTCTCTGTAAATTTTTTATTTTGTGAGCTTATTATTGATCCAATTTGAACTTCAATGTTTTTGACACTGTTGCTAGAGGCTGAAAAACTACAAATTGTAGTGGACGAATTTAACGTTTATCCACTACCTTTGGTTTCATATCATTGAAAAAGCTTCCGGCTGGATATAAAAACCTTATTTCGAACTCTGCTTATAGGAGAGGCGTGCCTAAACCACCGGCAAACACATGTGTCGGAGAGCAAAATAACAATTATCTGTTGAAGTACACTCAAAGATAATTGTTACTGCACTCTCCTTCACATGTGTTTGCCGGTGGTCTAGGCACGCCTCTGTATAGGTCTTGTTGTATGCGGATTGCGTGTGTGTTTTGTTTTGTTTTTTATTTACAATCGGCCTGTAGTCCTAATTTAACACTTAATTCGGTTTGTTTACGTATATGCACAGTCTGTGCTGCAGTATAAATGTACCCGTCTACGTGAACACGAGAATCGAATTTGGGCCTACGTACCAGAAGCGGATGTGGAGGGTCGGAAAACACATGTGTAGGAGAGCAAACAAAGGCAATTTTGTATTGAGAAGCATTACAAGATATTTGTCTTTACACTCTCCTTCACTACATGATCTGGTAATGTTAATTTTTTTTATTTCTCGTCAACAATCAGGACGACAAGAGACCATCCATGGATTTAGATGTCAACGTTATCCCTGTCTGGAATGCTGGCATTACAGGAAAGGGTGTCGTAGTCACAATCCTCGATGATGGGATTGAACACAACCATACTGACCTCGTCCAAAACTATGTAAGTAGTTCGTACCCAGCCAATGTATAGGTCGTCAAAATAACGTTGCCAGTAAGCTGTTTCTATACTTTGACGTCGTGTCAACGTTCATACAACGTCGCTTTAACGTGGCGTGCTGTCTGGGTAAATCTATATAAGAATAGACCACGTTTTTACAGCATTGCCAACTTTGTTACTTTGCTTCCGGCGTCCGTAACTTTTGATCGCTTGGAAATAAATTTCGGTGATTGATGACCGTACGAAGGGAAGATTTTCCTTTCGAATATGTTCATATGAAGGTGAATATGGTTCGATTCCGCCATCGCACCGCCATCCGCCATCGTCTTTAAACGCTATTTGAAGAATAAGCTTTTTTATGGAATTTCAACCCTCAAAAACAGCATTCTCCAAAAAGTTGGTTCGGAAATGGAATCGTCGTATTGTCTTAAAACCTTAAGTTATGGAACTTCTTGCATAAAGTTTCTTATAAAAATACTACAAGCAGACTGTTTTATGTAAAAGGTTGTTTTTAAAATTTTACTCTAATCTCTGATTTAGGATGCTGCCGCAAGCTGGGATGTAAATGACTCTGACCCAGACCCTATGCCAAGATATGACCCAACTAACGAAAACAAGTGAGTGACTTTGAACCAAATATTACCGTTTTTAAGAGATTAGTTTTAAAATTATACGGAAGTTCACTGTTATTTCTAAGACATTTCTGCCAAACAAAACCTTATGATATTTTGAATTAGATTTCAATTGGCATTGGAAATCTATTTTTTAATCGTTTCTTGGCTTAAATCCTTTAAAAAACAACTATTAATTTCTTACCATTTCTCACGACAGGCACGGTACTCGCTGTGCGGGTGAAGTTTCGGCCCAAGCTAACAATTCTATGTGTGGCGTGGGCATTGCATATAACGCCCGTATTGGAGGCGTCCGAATGTTGGACGGGCGTGTAACAGACCGTGTTGAAGCAGAATCGTTGAGTTTGAATCCGCAGTACATCGACATTTACAGTGCAAGTTGGGGACCGTCTGACGATGGCATGACAGTTGAGGGGCCTGGAACCCTGGCAACAGCAGCCTTTTTGAACGGGATCACCAAGGTAAACATTAAGTGTACCTGCGGAAGAGACGTTAGAACGTCAATGGTGACATTGTGGTGTGGTGTGATTTCATTGTTATTATCGTTATCACTCGCAGTTTCTTATTGCAAATGTTTCGATTAAAACCGTAACAAAATATGAAAATATATAGGCATGTTTTGTTTCGGGAAAAACGCAAATTTCTACCTTGAAGGTAACTTACTCTCTCTCTCTCTTTTGATAGGGACGTAGTGGCCTGGGCTCCATATACGTATGGGCTTCTGGGAACGGTGGTCGCCATGACGATTCATGCAATTGTGACGGATACACTGCCAGTATATACACGCTATCGATCAGCTCGAGCTCAGATCACGGGGAAAGTCCCTGGTACAGCGAATCTTGCGCTTCTACGCTTGCGACGACGTTGAGCAGCGGAGCGCACGGAGAAAAGCGTATTGTAAGTTTGTCCTATTTCTAAGAAACGGGTCTAAACACGCTGTGTTTGCCAAAATTAAATATGTTTCCCATCACTTGTAACGAAATTTCACTGGTAGTAAATATAGTTTGTCGAACTTCAAAAGGTCAGGCATGCCCTATACTCAATGGGTGGGACCCTTGAATTGTCTTTTATTTCAAGTTTTCATTTTTAATAGCTTCTGAAACTTTTGTAAGTCCTGGAGGCTAAATCTCTCATGTATTTATACTTTTATTCTTCTTAATTCAACAATTGCGATCCCTCGGTACTGCATCTCATTTCCCCATATCATATACCTTTCAATACACTGAGTTCAAGTTTTTTTCGGTTTGGTGTACAGGTGACAACAGATCTACATAACCAATGTACTGAACGGCACACAGGTACTTCCGCGTCTGCTCCTTTAGCTGCTGGTATCATTGCCTTGGCATTGGAGAGAAAGTAGGTCCCTCTTTTCTACATAAACAATACAAATTTATCACGATTTTTGACCAGTTATTTTTCGATATGTATAAAAAATGCGCGTTTTTGGCCGTATTGCCTAAAAACGAAAACCGGGAAACATTAACTTTCACTTTGTTAGAGTTAGAACTTCTTTTTTAAGGAATATGTTAATACTCCTTTCACGAAGATGAGCAAAAATTGTTTTCAAAATAAACGCATGCGAATAAATTTTGTTATGAAGCATGAACAACTTTTGAGAAATGGTTTTCGTAACAGCAATAAAGCACAAAAAAAAAAAGAAGCGCGGAGTGGTAAAAAAAACAATAAAACTCCGTAATCCTTTTTTTGTCTTTAGTCCAAAGTTAACATGGCGTGACGTCCAACACATTGTAGCTCATACTGCGGACTGGGCACCACTCAAGAATGATCCTGATTGGCGTATGAACGGGATCGGCCTGCATGTCAACGAGAAGTTCGGATTCGGTTTGTTGGACGCCGAGAGGATTGTGAAATTAGCTGATCCTTCCACTTTCAAAACGGTTCCTACGAAGAGAGAATGCGAGGGGAAGGAGTTCAGTAGTACAAAGTTAGTTTTCCACCAACTTTATTTTACTTTAGTGAAATTGTAGTCGAGTGGTAGGTAGCCTCTGACATGCTCGGTTGACACGCCTAAAAAAATACACCTGTATTCAATTGTTTTCCAACGGGCAGCCAGTTTAGATTTATGAAATTCCCAGAAAATGCTGCTTTTACCAGCCAGCACATGGCGTTATCAGAGTATTGGTACGAGTTTTAACGTCGTGATAACGTTCATAAAACGTTGTTTTAACAATCCACTCTAGATTTCTCGACCCGCTTCAAGTTCTTTCCCAGTTTGAAAGTTTTAAATTGTCACTCATGTGTTTTTTTTCTTTCTATAGAACCTTACAATGGGATCAACCTTTACAACTCGAAATCGATAGCAACGGGTGTGCCGGCACCAAAAACGAAATACGATACGTTGAACACGTGCAACTCCTACTCAGCATCGATTACACACGACGCGGCGATCTAACGGTTTTCCTTACGTCCCCGATGGGAACCCGGTCGTGCCTACTCCCGATAAGAAGCGAAGATTCGTCCGACGAAGGTTTCCGGAAATGGCCGTTCATGACTACACACGCGTGGGGAGAAGACCCACGTGGTAATTGGCTACTCGAAATCAAAGATGGTGGAGAGAGTCGCCGCAACACTGGATTCTTGAAGGAATGGCAGTTGGTGATTCACGGCACAAAAGAAAAGCCTTTTCACCAGAACGTCACGCACCCAGAAACGCCGACGCATCAAAAAGCAGTGCCCGACGACGTCAAGAAAGTTGAGAAATCTTCGGTGCAAATCACACAAATTACATACAGTTTCGGTGGTGGGGGTGGTGGTAGCCAATCTACACAAACACCCTACGCTACGCATACAGAACCACAATACTTAGCATCAACTGCAAGCGATCTGCAACCACAAAGTGTACCGCAGGTTTCTACTTTACCACAGCTTTCTACTTTACCACAGCTGAGTGCGTCACCAACCAATCTGGTCGACTATTCAGCTTCTCAGCAACAACAACAACAACAAATACAAACTCAACAGACTTTCCCTTATCTTGGCACCAGCAACCCAAGTAAATACGAAGATCTCTCTGCAAGGACTAGTATACCAGTCTATCCGAATACCAACTCGAACAGTTATCCTGGTTATGCATCCATACAGCCTCCATCTAACATAGGATACGAGCAACAAAATGCAGCTATGAGATCAAGCAGCTACGCGCAGCCTTACGCCGTTGACCCTACGGCGGCAAACGGGAACCTTTGGGACTTTTTCGGCCATTTAAATGGAAGACGTTCGGCGGAAGACAGTGTATTTTACGGACCTGCTGCAGCTGAATTACCTGCTCCGGACTACGCTGAATGGAATGATTCAACTAATAGTTTTGTCCAGCTGATAAGGCGTTTAGAGAAATTAAATAGGGGTTATGATTAGGTTTTTTTATTTATTATGAAATGATGAGGTTATTGGCGTTATTGTAACGTTTAAGAAAAACGTTCCAATTTCTTGAAGTCCCCAATTTTTGTCCGACAGCACTCCATTTTCGTTGGGAAGTCGGAATGTTTCATGTGTTTGGCTGGAGTGTTTGAAAGTGGTCGATTAAATCGGAACCCTTATGTAGAAAGTAAAAGTAAATCTTTTTATTGTACGTTCGCTTAGAAATCTCTTTAACAGAACCGCAAAACAAATTTTCAGGAATTGGTGGCTATTAACATCTGATTAAAGGGAAGAAATTGTGCGAACGACAGACTCAAAAGGGCAAAAAAAAATTTTTTTATCATAGTATTCCATTCAAGTAAAAACAGCTGTGTCCCTTGTTGAGAATTGATCGCGTCAAATTTCCATTTATGAATCTGCTCATATTGTCTACTTCTCGTTACACATGGTTTCTACATACAGTTCTGTTTGCAATAATTCAAATTTTCTGAAATGTTTCTATAACGGTAAGAGTTTCGTATTTGATTTAACGATCCAGGTAGTTGATGGAATCAATGTTTCTTTTAATGGGAACGATTAAAATTAGCGTTAATTCTGATAGGCGGAACATGTCGCAGCGGGTGCCAATTTCCGCCGCTACAGCAATAAACAAAGCAAAGCGTTTTGTGCTCATAAACAATTAGATTGTTTGTTTGTTTACATTTTATTGCTTTCTGATTGGTTAAATTTTCAAGCGGAAGATGTTGAGAAGCGAAAAGTAGAAACCATCTCTGCTACATCACAATATTGCGTAATAGTCTACTGCGCACGTGAAGCGACATTTTGTGCTTAGTGGATATTGGCCTTAAAAGGGAATTAGAAAACAGAAATCAAAATTATTTATCTATCACTGCTCACACTTTTTTCAGCCCTCTAAAACTCACAAGTCAAAAAGATAAACTGTTTGAAGTGCCTGAGAAAGTAACTCAATGAGAGTATGGGACCTAAACATGACGTGAAAGCAATGTACAAACTACATCGACCGGAAATAATTTTTTTTCAATGACTCCGATATTTTAAAATAAAATATTGATAAACTTTTCAGACTCAAAACTCCATAGGCGGATTTAGAGTGCGTCAAATATCTCCGGAGGAGAGTAAAAAAGTAGCTATACTTGAAAAAACCTTAAGATAATTGGTTTCTAACTCTCCTTCACAGATATTTGACGCACTCTAAATAGAATGCCACGAGATTTATAGGCTTACAGGCTATATATTTTGATAAAATAATTTTTTTTTTTTTTTGGAAGAAAAGAGTTTTAAACTTCACTGAGCTCGCAGTCTGATCTCTTCTTCATCAATTACTCTACACTCTGTACAGGTGCACCTAGAGGAATGATATACCTGCGAAGGAGAGTGAAAAGACAATCACCTTGTAGTTTTCGCTCTCCTACACATTTACTCATTGTTTAGGAAAAGCAAAAAGATATTTTGTGAAAATAGGAAAGATTAAGTAAAACGAGTACGTTCAACAACCCATGACAGAGGCGGATCTAGAATGTAGCAAATACATGCGTAGGAGAGCAAAAATACAGTGATGAAAATGAGAAATAGTACAAGATGATTTTATTTTCACTCTCCTTCGCATGTATTTGCTACATTCTAGATCCGCCTCTGCATGAATAGACTTGCAATATTGATCAAAAGCAATTAATTTAAACAATTGTGTAACAAGGTCTAAATCTAACAGGCTATCCTCTTACTAATACTACTTGTTCGAACCGAGGCTAAAGTAAACTATATTCAGATAGTATGATATGTTTACTTTTTATAGTGGTTGTCTTGGTTACCAGTAACGTGCATCCACCACGCGCAAAGGTGATGCGAAAAGAAGTAATTGAAAGGAATTTATTTATTTATTTTTTGATAATAGTAAAAAAGCTAATTTCTGCCTTCGTCACCAGGTCTCGCTTATCTTCTCTAGTGTAGAGGGTTTCGAAGACAGAGGCTGCCACAGATTTTCGTGACTGACTTCTGTTGAGATTTTCTCAATAAAAACCTGTGGTTGTGTGTGACCTTTGTTGCTAAAAATAAAACATATTTTCTTTTCATATGAAAAGAAAACAAGGTTCAGCAGTATTTTGAGATGGAGTGCTCAATTGATGTGTGGAGCCTGCTTTAATAAAATGTCCATATGGTTCTGTTATGTTCATATAAAGTAGTGGCTTAGATCTTACCCACGGGTGATTTTATTGCGTGTGCTTAAATTTTTGTGATTTCCTTTCAATTTATTAAGACAACTCGTGCGAATTCATTTCTTTCCTCTTTTTTTTTTGCTCCTGTTTCTATGTTAAATAACTAATCATAATTCGTTTAGTTCACTTTCTTTCTGTAAAGCGCAATATATTTTCTTTGTTTGTTGTTGTTGTTGGCTTATTTGTTTTATGCATTCACGTGGTTTATTTGGACTAGTTCAAGAGTTTTTAGAAATTTCCCGTTGTTAGAAGAAATATATGTGGAAACGAATGTTTTAAAATGTCTTATTATTCTTTTCCGTCAAAAATAGACGGGACTTTGCCAAACGGTAATTAACTGTAGCTTGTTTATAAAATAATGTTCTGGAAAATACATTCACAAGTTTGTTGTATCAGCAAAAAAACAAAAACAAAATGGTCCTGGTGGTGAATGACGAAGAAAAAAATGAGAAATGAAGTTTTGAGAGTTTTTATAATTATGGAGAGTTGATTTTATAACAAAAAAAGAAACTATGGAATGTAACGAAGAAGTGACTTATTTAATTGTGATTTAGTTTTAAAATGAAGGTTGTGTGTTGCTGATTTGTCTTAAAAACTAGCAGTTTCTGTCTTATCTTATCAATAAACATGTTGTTTTTTTCAAAAAGAAAATACGCCACAAAATATTTAGGATCTTATTGAGCATAGTTATATAGTTAAATCTATTTCTTTTTGTCTAAATTAAGCAAAATGGAACTATCAGGCAAATAATTAGTTGCAATTTTGAGTTAGATCTCCACGTTAATTAAGGTTGGAAATAATTTATTTAAAAATGCAGAATGATTTAATTCTAGTGTGGATGTTTTCGATTTGCGCGCGAAATACCGGAAATCTCGTGTAC
>JAUEKX010024423.1:0-27362 GCA_031834005.1 Dendronotus venustus
ATGACGTCATCAAATGATGACAGTATTGACATATGTCAATATTTTTATATTTTTCGCTTCTAGATATATTTATGCAAGTATACTAAAGGTTTTATGCTGGAATCGTTAAAATTGACAGTTTTATTGCAATTTTCCGACAGCGGGCCTACTAGCCCCCCCCCCTTTACAATTGTTAAACCCACCCAATCAATGGTACCTGATTCACCCATTTCATCAACTCTTTTTCAACAGTGTCAGTAAACATATCAAAGTCAGTAGGTTGCAGAGGCATGTCCTATACATCTTCAACAATCAATGTTTGCCTAATTTAAGGAAGTTTTCGTGAACTAGGAAACTTAAATCTCTCGCAAGAATATCGTGAACAGCAACACTTACAGGAGTTTGCTGTTTCAAATTATAAGTCAAATCAATTGTTCTGCATTTGTTCAACACCTTCAGCAAAGTTTCAAAGTCAAATACAATGTAGTGAGAATATTACCTAAACTCAGCTTCTATAAACAGTCTCGTTTCTCTCAGTCACTGGTTTCTCACACTCCCATTTAGATACAACTTTGTACAACTTTATACACCCTCTGACAAATTTCTGAAATTCTAAAGTTCTTTTATATATCGATCCACTTTCCTTTCTTCACATTAACAAACCCAGCCATACCACTGGTAGCCGTTATACTGATACACCATCTATATCATCAGATCATAACCATCAATCTTACATATCTCATGACACTCGCCATCGCGTATAACACGTACTTCGCAGTGCAAGCACAAAGCGTGATGTATGTGCTTTCCGGTCTCTTCGCACATAGCTCGACGCTTAAAAGACGTTTTCACTAGCAGTCAACAATCACTTAAATTTCCTTCTATTGCGTATCAACTTAGTCTTGCTATTACTGCATGATGTATCAATTAAGTTCCGAGTTAAATAGCGGCTCCGAGTAAAGACTTGCTGAAAAATCATACACTCCCATTTTTGACAAAACACTTCCATTTTTTAATCTAAAACAGTTTCCTCCAAATATCCCAAGATTGATTGTATTTAAACCATTTTTTTATTGATTTTGGTTAAATACTAGCATCTATGGTGCTTTCTCTTAACCTTCAGATTTTGGCTCATACAACATTATTTTGATGTTAAACTTTATTGTGTTAAACATTAAAGTCTTGTAGCTCGTACATCCTTGCCTCAGCTTTGGATTCTCATAGTAATCTCTAGCATTCTTCAATGAAGTCTTTGATCTCACTAAGGCCTGAAAAGGTTCTAGTCGAGCTTCTCTCTTGTAACACGCTGTAACTTCACCTCCACCTCAATGTACCCAACACTTAAAGGTATATATAACATTGGTACGCATATTGATGTCATGTGTCGCTTTCCAAATCACTGTGTTTGTCAATGAATGGTATAAAATACAATCACATAATCTGCATAGGATTATGTCGATCTTTTGCACAGTTTAAATCGATTAAAATTAGACATGGCAGAAAACATACGTTTAAAGTTATTCTTAAACGATTTGGAATGAATAAATTTAGTAAACAGATATGATCCTCATAAGCTTTTGTTAGAGTGTTATTATTTTCAACAATGGTTAGCAAAATTCCTACTTTCCAAGATCTCATCACTTTATGTGAGTATACTGTAGAATAAATAGAAATTCAAATTCATAACAAAAAGAAAAAAAATTGTTTTGTTTACATTTTTGTTCACTACCTCAGTAAAAAATCGACTTGGCTTGCTATTGCAAGCTTGCTTCTCTTATAGTTTTTAAAGGAAAGACTAGATCTAGTTTAACAATTTGCCAATTTAACTATAAACAACAATATATAGAGAAAATGGAACGCTACTGGAGTCTCGTTTAAACCTTTTAAACTTTAATTTGGTATTTGAATATAAAATTAACTTTTACCTCGGGATCTCTCTAACGTCTTTGATTTTTCGTGCATACTATAAAAACAAATATTCTTTATTATAATTATTAGAAGAAGGACAACAATTAACCAAAATTTCAGCTTCACACTTTTTAAATGAAAACAAAATTCTTTCATGATAATAATCTCAATAGTGGCAAAAATAATCATTACCTCGAGATATATAGCTGAAGTTCTTTGGAAAGATATTCTCTAAAAGTAAAAATAATATTATAAACATATTACAGTTTGTCTATATATACTTTATAATGTTTACAAAACATGCTTTCAATATATTTTAATCATCCATCGAGTAAGTTGAGTATAAACCAATTAATTGACGTTTTGATGTTTCGAGTTGACACAAGTAGAAAACTATTAATCCCTAAAAGATTTATTATTTTCTAGTGAAACAAAAACTAATTCTATTGCAATTGTTATACTGAAGTCTTATATTGTTAATTATTTTCACCTAGGCCGATAGGATACCATAACAGTGCATTTAAAAGTGCGTAATAGTATGTCGCAATACAATGCTCAATCATTATAAAGCAAATGTACAAGCACCTATTCATGAATTTACATAAAGTTAATAAAATTAATATAATACAAGAATGCTATTTGTCCAGCAACTTTCCCTATCAGTAAATTGTAGGATAAATTTCCTGGAAATTAGACGAGCATGTACTCTCGCGTGCAAACAAACGTCTCTCTCTAATCCGTTTTTCGATGTTTGTTTCAATAACCTTTTTTCCCAAACTTTCCCTCAAACTTTTATCAAAATTCTGTCATCGAGATTATAAGTAAATAAAATTTTAACATACTTTGTATCACATAGCTTCACTTTTTCTGATTGCTGATACTTGTCTTGGTAGTTGCACAAAGATAATTGCGCATATTTTTCTTTGTTCTTGTTAGCATTTTTACGACATTTACTTGTTACTTCGTTGATGAGATCCTTCTCGACTAATGTATCAATCACATCATTCATATTAGAAGCCGTGGTCTCTATAAAAAGCAAATCGAATACTTTAAAGTAAAGTTTGATAAACTCAAACTCATTTATTTAAGTTTGAAAAAATTATCATTAAAAATTCTTATTTTATTTAACCAGAGGTAGAAGGAAACCATTTCCACAATGACAATGATTACTGCTTTAATTTGTTTAAACATTTCTTAATTATTTCTTATTATAACTGATCTTTTCTCATAGATCTTAAAAAGCTGTTAAATTTTATTATTCATGCATATGGGGATTTAGAGGTTGCGTGCTAATTATTATTCTTGGTGATTGAGAGAAAGTTTTTCTTGATTTCGTAAATTAATTTGACAGAATATTTATTTTGAGTTAATTTATAACGTAAGAGTTTATTATTATTATTGTATGTATTTCATGTCACACAGTTAACTAAGTACCGAAACCTTTTTGTAACAAATTATACAGATAAAATTACTTCACGGCGCAGTGTTGGCTAAATTTTAGACATTTTCAAATGTCGACACGTTCAGTTACAAGCATCTAAAGATCAATACTTGGAATTATAAACCCAAATGTTGTATATGATTCTTAAAGGAGCTTCGATACTATATTGTTACCAACATTATGTTTTTCTTATTCTACTGTTTATATATATATGCACTAGTTAGCAAGATGTACCCTGCTCACCAATCAGATTGCACGGGAAATTCATTACCTCCTTGGCTACAGTAAGCAATAAACAAATTATTTCTTGCACGCGATAAAGCTTCAATAAACATATGTCGACCATAGTAATCATTTTCTTTGCACACCAACAAAACCTGAAGAACGATATCAATATAACGAACGATTATAATATAAACTTATTTACTAGGTAAAATTACACCAACATGTTCTTGATTATAATAAATGTATCAATGTATCAATACGTTTTGTCATTTAATTTTTAATTTTCGTATAATGTTTTTGTTATCGACTTGGTTTAAGCAATAGTTTAATTTCCCGTAAAATGCAAAAAAGCTGTATTAAAAGGAAACTATTCCTAAAAATGTATTAATGAAATTATTTTTCCTAAAGTTTTTCTTTCATATAATAAAGAAAGATAATCTTGCTTAAAAGTGAATAATAACCGTTCTAACCGTTTCAAACTCCATTCCTCTGCAACCACGACAATCAACTAATAAGACTTTAGCATCACTTTTCCATTTCTCTAATATCATTCGTTTCTCCTTTAAAGGCTTAGCAGGAAGATATCTGATACAATCAGTGTATTCAACATAGGAGATTTTAGAAACTTCTAAAGAATACTTGGTAAATGGGAGAAGATCCACAGAGTTACAAATCACCAACAATTTGCTTTCTGAGTTTGACTTAAGGCAGTCTTTCAAGAAACGTTGCATCATGGCCAAGCTTATATTTGTAAAATCGGGAACTTTAAGAACCTTTGGTTTTTTACCGATAACACGGTGGCCAGATTTAGAATTCTTGAAGTATTCAAATTTGGTGATTAGTTTAGAAGTATTGGTGTTACAACTAAAAGCTTCCTCATTCAATTCATTAAACATGGAATCAATCTTGGGTGTTGGATTTTCCATTTTAGATAGAGGAAGATGTTGCTCTAACTGTTGTGTGGCGTTGGAAATACATAATGGCGTTGTAACTAATGTTTCTTGATCTTTGTTGTCGTTGTGAAACATCGTAATTTCCGGCATAGTTTCACCTTTATCTTCTATTATGGCCGTTTTATACATTGAATCTTCATCATTAACTTTATTAGGTAGAAAATCAACTTTAGATGATGAATTTTTCATTTTAGAAAAATCTTGCTCCAACAACATCCTTTCAGGCGTAGATTTATCTTTATCGTTATCTTTTTTATATTTGTGAGTCGTAGTTTCAGCATTCTTGATAGAAAGGTGTGTTGGACTTTTTATTTTAGATTCAGAAATATATTGCTCTGATAACATACTGTCACGCGTAGATGTAACATCATCATTATCTTTTTTATACTTGTGAGGCGTAGTTTCAGTATTTTTGATAGGAAGGTTGTAACAATTAGTTTTCTCTTCCACTTTTACATGTGAACTAGACATAACATCATGAACAGAACCAGTAAATCTCATAGTCTTATGCAGCTCAAAGAGCTTCATACCGGTGTCTTCAAAATAGTGACTGTGCTGCTTTATGGATCTGTCTTGATGATCTTTGATATGTCTCCTCTTTTGGCAGCTTTGAACAGCAATGATAACTTGTGAATCAACAAAGGTTTGATTTTCAAGAATCTTCTTTATATTTTCAGCTTCATGAGGTGTTAGTTCTTCGCTATCATATTCATCAATAACAACATTTAATGATTGACTTGGGTTGCTTTCTGATAGATACAGTAAGCACTCGCTTAACAGTAAAATAGAATTCTTGCTCATCTCCATGGACAAATCGGCAATGTTTTTACAATCAATTTTTGACCTTTCTTCTCCAATTTTGTTACAAAAGTTGTCCATTTCAACTTGATACAATGTGTATTCATCAAATCCAATATAGTAGGTCAATGACTCTTTGGAATTTTTGGCAAGTTGTTGGAGAACCAGTTGGATCATCACACTTTTCCCTGATCCGTACGGACCTACATTGTGAAGTGATATATAATCTTTATTAAAATCGCATTAGTATTAATAAAATAAACTATTTTTCAAATTTAAATCGTTTATTTTTGAACTTTCTTAATTTGTTGAAACGTAAGATATAATCCTCCTATTTGAAACAATAATTCGTCCAACACTTTCAATAAAGATTGATACAAATTCAGACTAACATTCTAAGAACGACATCAACCAAAACCTACCAGTTATGATTTTATGGTTCCGCTGATCGAGAAGAATTTTTCGTTGAGATTCATTTAAAATCATTTTTGTAATAATCTCATCTTCTTCAGCACCACATGTTGAGAATCTTTCATCTTTCACTGCCTCAGCAATTACAAGTAAGCCTGCAAAACTGGTAGCAATAGATTTATCAACCTTCGATGCGTTTTCTTCTGTTTCAGAATCTTCATCAAGATCACTATCTGAGCTGCAATCTTCAGTACCAAAAGATAAATATTCTTTGAATTCTATCTCCATCTCCTCCCACCATCGTCTAATAGATTCTTCAGATTTTATATCATCAGCCGATATAATTGTTATCTCAGGACAGTCTGTGCAATAAGAAACATTTCTATTTTCCATTTTTGACAAATATACTGCTCCGACAATACTAAGTATGTTCATGGGGTGATTATCAAAGAAATATTGATGCAGTTTCAGAAATGCTCTTACATTGGCATTACTCTTGAGATGCAGTTGGTGCAAACTCTGCTCTTTACTTTCTTGTAGGGTAATTATAACAGCAGTGCTACAGTTGGGAGGATAAACAACAATACAATTTTCTTCATTTGATAGATGGGGGCTGATTTCTTTTTCAATGTCCTCTTCTATAAAGCCAAAGGTTTGAAGATGCTTGTAAAAATTGACCTTGTGCAAAATAAAACAGGATTTACCGCTAAAAATACTATCCAATTTAGCAGTCAAATAACAACTCAGTGATTGATTATCGATCTGGTAGATTGGTGGGAATACAATGGCTTCTTCTGGAAAGTTAAGCTCCATATAATTAAAACAATCTTCCTTAGATAAGAATTGTTTTAGTCCTTTATGTCCTAGTTTAAATAATATCTTTTGTGTTGGTTGGTCAGAGGCCACCCATGATAGATCAAGATCCTCTAACATTTTGAAAACATCGTTCTGACCAAATGGATGACACACGAGAGATATTTGATTTGATTTAGCTTCATGCCATGTCTCTATAAAAATCAAATTACAGTAATTTTGTCATGGAGAGTAATTAACTCTAAAAAATCTTTTAGATGCTTATATTGTTAGCAGAAGTAATCGCATTGTAATATTGATCTTTCTTTGAAATAAAAGGCTAATACTACTTTTCATTTCTCTATCGAAAACATTAATGTGGATGATTAAATATCCAAAGTTTTGAATGCAAATACAGAACAATTATCGAATTATCGTTTATAAGATGCTTCTATTTGATAAATTCATCTCCCTCTCTCAATTTGCAGTAAAATAGAATTTTGTAGCTAACGTAATAGGCATTAAAGATACACATCATTCCTAAGATTATTAACCTTTTCAAGATCTTTACCCATTCCGATAATCTATATATTGAATTTTTTTTGGTATGATCTGGTTATCTTACATGACACATTTAATAGAAAATGCCTTTGCTCGTTTAAAATATCTATTTTTACTCATAATAATAGTTAAACTATTTAGATTCTTTTTACCAATTGTATTTTTTTAATTTTATTTTCCTACATTTATGTTTTGGTAAAATAACTTAATAACTTCGGTATACAGTAAAATCTTTGTTCTATAAGGTTTTAGCAGTAAACTGTTTGGATTTTACTGACTTAATATCTAATATTATATATTTACAAAAACATTATCTTCTTTGTTTATAATAATTATTAGTAGTTGTACTAATTTAACAGCAATGGTTGTAATACCAACTACATAGGTGAAACTGAATGGCAGTTATCAGTGCGTATTAAATAACACTTTAAAGACAAAAATTCACACATTTTTAAACATCTTAATGTATCCCCCAGTTGTAAAGAACAATGTACTGCTGATTGTTTTACTGTTTTAGGTGACGGTGATACGAAATTCCAACTACGTATAAAATAAGGTTTGTATATAAAATGGAAGGCACCCGTGCTGAACAAACAATTTTATAACTACGACATTAGCTTAACAACTTAGCACATTGTCAATACAAGTTATCATAACTTTCAACTGGTATTTTATAATGTGGGACTTAAGAATATTATTATCTTTTGTTATCAAAAATGTTTTTTTTGATGTTGTAAGCTACATAAATTGTAAGTTAGATTTCTATCTTGTATAAGCGTGATGTTACGCGAAACATGTAAATATACATTTTATTTGAAAATAAATTATGAAACCTAAAACAGTGGTTTTAACTTTAAAAGCTTTAATAATTTTAATGCTCTCTACAAATTTTAATAGTTAAACTATTTTCTTCTTCGGGAATTGGATAAAATTGTTACAAAACTAAAACTCGTTTTTCTCGAAATGAAAGTTTCACTCAATATAACTCGTTTATCTCAAATAATAATGCCTTTTAGCTGAGAAGTAGTATTATAACCTTTTGCATGATAAACTATAAATTCGGTAAAGTTTATACATATATTCTTAAATGGATTAAAAAATATTAAGATCACATCTCAAGGAGTAATGTTTACACTTAAATGTAAAATACCCGCTAATATTTTTGGACACTTATGATATTTGTGTTAATAATTTATACTAAAAATTTATAATAAATATATTTACGATATTCACCTTTTGTTCTTAGTCGCTTGTTTGTTGAAAACAACTGATTTCCTTCCTCTCCTGTACATAAAATTCGTACGTCATAATCCCTCCTTTCATCTAAACCTTCCACAATTAAAATAATTGAATCATCAATACATGCACGAAATTTAAAGTAAATTTCTTTCCATTCATTGGTATCTTCATTGTTTCCTGATGTCCATATTTCTACAGATAAAACTTTATCTTTTATTTCTTTGTTTGCGAAGATAAACTCAAATCCATCAGAGTGTGTTGCTTTTAGCTCCAACCTAGGGACAAATAAAATTGCGTATGAAATATTTAAACTGTAAAATCCACCATACAATTCTTTACAGATATAGTCAGATTAGGAGGGTTGACAACATCTCCAAAGGCCTATTTACGTTTTGGCTCTCTTATAAATGTGTGTTTTTATAGATGTTCTGTTATTATTTATGTATTATACTAGTAACAAATCATAATAATGTCAATAAATATCTGTCACGAGCTTGTCGCGTGTAATATTTAGAATTTTGAGGGTGAACGACAAAGATAAAAACAGATATAAATGACATGTGAACTTTAACTTTCTTCAGTCGCTATCTTGGCTCGGATTATAACAAGAAAGAAGTTGGCAAGAGGTATTCCGTGCTCACAAAAACAAGCGGACGTGAGCGAAGCGTAGGATATTACATCTCTCCTCGACTTAGAATAAAAACTATATACAGACAAATATAAATGTTGGTCTATAATTTAAAATGGCTTTTAACAATTAGTCCACTTCCGGAATCATCTCTGACTCGGATTCAGGTGCTGTTTCTGTTTCGCTAGTGTCCTGTGCAGTTTCGGTTTCGCTAGTGTCCGGTGCTGTTTCGGTTTCACTGCTGTCGATTTCTCTGTCTTCCTTTTCCTCAATTAGAAGGTAAATGGTTGGAGTGTCGGCTAGGTCGTGGTCACAGAGCTGTTCATTTTCTTTTTGCTTGGATGAGTGACTAGAATCCTCATTGATTTGATGGAACAATTTTAAATGCACTTTTGAACGGACATATTCTTTTCCTTTGCTGCTGCATATTTTTGGTGATTTCTCGTAAACTTTTATCACAGTGAATGGTGTAGTTTCAAAGAAAGGCTGCAATTTTTTATTTTGTCTGAGGTTTTTTTGTAGAACAAAATCACCTTCTTTAAGGGGATTATGATTGGCGTGTCGCTTGCTATCTGCATAGAGTTTCATCCTCAGCTTGGCTGCTTGATCAGTACGTGTGATTTGGTCATGTAGCTTTGATTTTTAATCTGACAGGATTGGGATGCCGTTGCGAATGTTGGACTTGAAAAGAGCTTCAGCGGGAGCAACACCTGCTGATGAGTGTGGAGTGGTGTGATATTGCAACATAAATCCGGGTAGCTCTTTCTTCCAGTCTTTGTCTTCTGCATGGGCAGTCTGAATTGCTTTCCCCAGAGTACGATTAAATCTTTCCACCTCACCGTTGGCGGAGGGCCAGTAAGGTGTGACGCGTGTTGGTCGGATTCCGTGCTGAAGGAGGTAAGATTGGTATTCCTTCGAGGTGAATTGTTTCCCATTGTCAGAGGTGACGGTTTCAGGATATCCAAATACTGCAAATATCTCCTTGTAAGCTTGTATAATATAGTATAATATCTTCTGATGTAATCTCATTCAGGACAGCGATTACTGGGTATCTGGAGTAGTAGTCAATAACGACGAGAATGTATTCTCCTGTGGGAAATGATCCTTTTCGATCAGATGCAACAGTTTCCCAAGGTCTGGAAGGTAGCTCTGTCATTAGGAGTGGTTCACATTTTGTTGTTGGTGGAGATACAACTTTGCAAGGATGACAGTTCATTTACGTCATTTTTCATTTGTGGCCACCACACTTTCTCACGAAGTAGTGCAATTGTCTTAGATATACCCTGGTGATGCTTGTGGGCAGGTTCTAGGATTCTCGCACGAAGAGAGCAAGAAATGACGATTTGATGATGTTTCATTGGAATGTCGCCTTTCACTGATAAACCAGTTCTAATCGGAAAGAACGGCTTGATGTCAGCATCTTTCGGCCATTTGTTCAAATGAAGGCAGGAAATGACTTTTTGAATGGATTTATCTTGTTTGGTAGCGGCAGCAACTTCAGGGATGTTGACGTCTTATGGTCCAGCATGGTGCAGTGTCATGGTGATGTAGTCTTCTGCTTGGCTCTGGTCTGACTGATGTTTGTCGTGATAGACGTATCGGGATAAGTAGTCAGCAGCATTCTTGCATCCTGGGATATAGGAGAGTGTAAAGTCGTATGCTTGAAAGTGCAGAATCCAACGCATAATTCTGGGTGGTGCGATAGACTTAGACGTGAGGAGTTTGATAAGCGGTTGGTGGTCTGTGTGGATGTTGATATGTCTGTCATAGACATAGTGATGAAAACGTTGACATGACCATAAAACAGCTAGTGCCTCTCTTTCTGTTTGTGAGTAGCGATAGGTATCTATATGCGATAGGCTTGAATAAACCATCAGCTTGTTCTTGCGATAGGATGGCTCCAAGTTCAACTGGGCTTGCATCTACAACAAGATGAGTTGTGGCAATTGGGTTGTAAAATGCCATGACTGGAGCTTTTACAATTTGGTCTTTCTGCATGATAAATGCGGTCTTTTGTTCTTCTCCCCAGATGAAAAGTTCGTCTTTCTTCGTCAGTTTTCGTAACGGTGCGGAAATAGTTGAGTAGTTTTGGATGAACTTGTGGCTGTACGTTATCATACCGTGAAAGGAGCGCAATGCGGAGTTGACACCAAAAAGCAGACGCTTGTATCGAAACACACCTTTATTCGTGGCAAAGGTTGTGATGTCTCTGCTGTTGCTATGTAGCTTTATCTGGTGGTATCCTTCTCTAAGGTTTATTTTGGTGAAAGACTTAGCATCATAATGTAAGTCCTGTACTATCTCTTCCATTTTAGGAATGATGTGTCTTTCTCTTTATGGCAGTGTTGGCTTTCCTCATGTCTAGGCAGAGGTGAATTGACCCATGGTAGCGTGGTTAGTGTGATATGCCCCTTGCATAGAGTCATAGTCTGTTTGTTCGTCATGCTTGATATTGTTGGTGGTGTGGTTTTGTCTACTTTTAAAAGGTCTGAGATTTCGCTGACTGTTGTTGTATGTTCGGTTGTTTGAGGATTGACTAGATGAAGTTTGTTGGTTAGGTGGCTGGACGTGAGGGTTTCGTAGTCTTGACTGACATACAATTTGAAAGTGTCCTACCTTTCCACAGAATGAGCATGTTTTACCTTTAGATCGACGACATTCAACACCTGTGTGACCTTTTCCTCAACAACGATTGCAGGATTTGGATGGAGTAGTCAGATGTGGGTTGTTTTTGAAACTTTAGTTTCTACAGCGATCATAAAGTTTTATCTGGTTGAATATTTCTTCGCTGGATTTGTCTTGTGTATCTTCAATTTGTTTCGATTGTTGAGAAGCACTATCTTGTGTTCACGCAAATTCAGTTCCTCAGTTTCGGTTCCTCAGTTTGTTAAAGTTGCCAGCGACTACAACTCATGTCTCTGATTTGGTCGTCCATATCGTTGTATTCACAATTAATTGAGAGTTTTTTCAACCGAGTTATGAATTGTTCTGTACTCTCAAAGGATTCTTGTTTTGCGTTTAAAATTTTGACCATTCAAAAGTTACATTCTTTTTTACTGCAAAGTGGCTGTCGAGTGCGTCGAGTGTATTCTGGTAGGTATTTCCTTCTGGATTCAAAGTCTCAAAAATATCCTGTGTTTCTCGACCAGCCAAGTGTAGAAGCATGGCTTTCTTTTGGTTGTCGTTGGTTATTCCAGCAGCAATAATGAAGTACTCAAATGATTTAACCCATCTTTCCCACCGTTGAGCTACTGAGGTAGGTTCACCGTTCGGTTTGAATTTCTCGATGCCAGGAAGTTGAAGAGACATACCTTGGCTTGTTTTTCTTGGATTTCCTCTTGTATTTCAGGAAAAAGAAAAATACTTGGACAGGAACGTGCTGCGTAGGTTCAATACTTCGTCGCCAGTGTAATATTTAGAATTTCGAGGGTGAACAACAAAAATAAAAACAGATATAAATGACATGTGAAACATTTCCCATCTTAGTCGTTTTTCTATAAAATGGTCTTAAACCAGGAAGTTGCTTTTACATGAATAATAGCAATCAAGAGATGTTATATGTTAAACTCACAGAGATTTTAAACTTACTGGGCATTTGCATTCGCAGCTTAACAAGAATTTTGATGCAGAGATATTTTTATCTTCTTCATGTAAATTGAGCTGCTAGATTTGTGTTGCTGTCAATTCGTATTTTTCATAACAAAGTTGTGGTTATAACTTGTGGTTGATGTATATTAACTGCAATTGTCATGTCTCAATAATTCAGTCCTATATCTTTAAGGATAGATCTCTGTCATGTGTACCCTTGATGTATGATTTCAGATTATGTTATTCAGATTTAGAAAATAAATAAAAAGTGCTAACTGGATGAGTTTAATTTGAAAAAAAAAAAAATTTGTGTGTGGTGTTTTGATTACTGATTTTATTACTTCGAAAAGAATGCAAAACAAACACATTGCATATGTACAACATAGATGGATTTCGTCTGACGTCATTTGTTTTCATTTTACATAATATATCTATTATAAGAACCATAACAAATACTAAATTTATCTTAGCTAGAGAAGCTTTTGGATATTTTTTGCATATATTTACTTATAATTATATGTCCATTTATTGGAAATATTAAAAATATTGTAATATATGGTGTTATTCTAATCTATATAACTATTAGGAACTTGAGTCCACAAAACGATGTTTGGAATTATGCGTTTGGTCGACGTTTTTGTTAGGTTGACAAAATGGTGTCCAACTAACAAAACTGATCAAGTTTTAAAACCAACTTTAGGTTAAGGTTTTTAAACTTTTAGGTTACAGAAGGATAACCTATCTCGTTATATTACTGTAGGCGAATTTATGTTTAATTTGATCAACTCGTTTGTATGTTTTATAGCCATTTATAAGTTTCGTTACACATATTTCATTATGTCGTCACTTTGCGGTAAACTCAACGTTTGGTCGACAGCATTTTCTATGGCGTTTTTTGCATTAATTATGCAACCATTTCGTTGATGAGTCTGTGGCGAATGATATAGAAGCGAATTTGTAATGTCATTGTTTGTATGTGTTTATATTAATTATGCTAACCAAAAATAATAATTATGCAAATTCATTATTACAAAAATAGTGAGAGATTCGGCACATGAAGATTGGCGGCAAACGCGGATTTATATCTAAAAAAAAGATGGCGTCCTCAAGTAGGCGATAAGAGAATGTTATCGACCAGAACCTTGAATCTTGTTTGGAAAAGGTTGTTTAAGTCGTTTTCATTAAGGATTCTATCGGTATATAGATCTCATAACGATATTTTACCCTCTCTCTCTTCTTAATTTCTTAATTTTTCAGACTCTGTTTACTCTCTTTTTATTATCATAATTATACAATTAGTAGATATATACACAGAATTTACATCTAGTCATGCTACAATTCAACATCTAAATGTTTTTTCATCAAAAAATTATAATAAATACTTTTATACCAAAATATATTTTTAATAAACACCTATTAGTGGTAGTGTTTGTTTGTATAATAACTAAAATGGAACTTTTCTTTCGACGGTGAAGAAACTACAGTATTCATATAATTAATTTTGCTGTTGTCAATACAAGATCTGTTCTTGGTTAGTTGGTGAGCGGTACTGTTGATGATAACACAAATCTTTTTAATTCAGTTTTTACATTCTCAAAAAGAGTATCGATGAGTATCTCTCACGTTTTTGAGAAGATGAATCATTTGACGTTGAAAGTGAAGAAAAATGAGAACGTGACATCGTTGAGAGAATTTAGTTCCTCGACCATCATGGACTGGTAAACATTATGACGTTCTCTAACCACGGAAGAAAATACGTAAAAGCAATTTTGAAAACACAATCTTGGAGTAAGGAAACAAAGATTTGTGAGTCTCAAAAAACGCCTTTATCAAATACCTGAGATGTTTCGTAAATGTAACAAATATTTTTTCGGTCAATTAGATATGGATGTGATCGATAAGTTTTTAAATTAAAATCAAGAGAAAAAAGCTTTGTCTCATTATCTACCTCATCGTTGTATTGTTCGGGAAGACAAAGATACTACCAAGCTCTGAGTAGCTTTTGATGCTTCGTGTCAGGTGAATGATTGTTCGTCCTTTAAATCAATTTTTGAATGCCGGTCCATCTTTAAATTTAGAGTTATTTTATATTCTCTTGCGATATCGATTGTTTCCAATCGCCCTGCTAAGAGATATCGAAAAGGCGTTTTTAATAATTAGTGTAGGACCTGATGACAGGGATTCTTTGAAACTTATTTAAGTAGATAACGAAGACTCTATATCGCCACTTATTGTCAGACAAGATTAACCTTCTGTTTAAATGCGAGCTCCTTTATTTCGACGTGCACCATTAACAATCATCTTAATATGTTTGCCAAGGAAGAGAAGGATGTTATAGAACCAATCCAGAATTCCTTGTATTTGGACGATCTGTGCGCTGGAGAATTTGAAAGTTTATTTTATTTTATATAAAGGCAAAGGGAATAGTAGAATTGTTAATTCTTCACTGTTAATAACAGAGAGGACATATGTTAGTTAGAAGGTCACTTATTCGTTTTGGAAAACTAAACTAAGACGTCCAATCGAACTGTTGTACCCGCTAGGGTGGGATTCGTTTCGTTTTTTTAGAAAATGATTCAAAGAAGTATGACAACAAGAGTATCAACTTGTCAGTTAGTAGTAGAAAGGAAACTCATTAGTAAATTATACCGGCAAAAGATCCAAATAAGTCTCCTCCTCAATCTGATTACAACAATGCATTTGTCAAATGTCAATCCTTAGCTTCACATACACCATCATCTAAGTAATCATATCCCCATATTAGATCTATATATATATATATTATTTTAGATATTAAATCCCGATACGTCTTCCTCTGTTCCGGTTGTATCTTAGTGGAGTCCTGTTATGCCTCCTTCTGTTATGGTCGTGTCTTGGTTAGGTCATGTTAAGTATCAATCAGCTTCAGCAGTATCTTCATCCGGTAATATATCCACCATCAAAAATACTCAATCTTGTTGCGAAGGTATTTACACCCACATCCACAACAAATTTGGAAGTTGGAATGAAGTTGAAGAATTTGGAATTGGAAGAAAAAAAAGTTATAGCTCTCGGTTTCGGGAGTGAAATGAATTATACGGATAAAGATTTGATCCGCTGACCGCCTAGTATTTTGGGTATAAAGGAATTTAAGGTGTACGGCGCAATATGAATTCTTTCCAAGAACGAGGTACCACCAGGAACAAAAACTTTTTCTCCCCTTTCCTGTACTGACGATAACAAACAAGATGTCATTTCTGTAGTTTAATCCATAATTTCTACACACGTGTATACAGGAACTGATTTCCCTATTTTCCCACATTTATTTGGTATCAGTGGGTATGTTTCGCTGTTATTTATCCTCAAGTTGTTTTGAATTATTTGTCTATATGTGTATATCGGAAATGGACCATATGAAATTTTCCATCTAAATTACATAATTATATTAATTATGCGTTTCGTTTTGGAGACTTGAACTGTTTGATGGCTTGCGAAAGTAAAGATTTTTCTGTATTTTCTACTTTTTCTTTACTATCTACTTTGTATAATGGTATATCACTTATATTAAAAAGATGTCAAAACTTCTTTTGAGATCGGAAAAATTCTGCAAAATAGTGCTTTTAACATTCCCACTTTATCATATTATTCTCATTAAATGTCCAATTAACTTAATTACAAGTTTGATTTTGGAACCGTAATTGCATATTATGATATTACAAATGAGAGAGAAGAAATGCCTTGTAAAAGTACAAAATTTTTCATAATATCCACTTTGTAAAATTCTAAATCACTTACCTCTTTTGGTTTTTAGTTTCGACAACATCTGAAATATGATGCTCTTCACCTTCCCACTTTATCATACTTTTCTTGTCCATTTCTAAGAAATATGAAAATTAAGTTTTCCAAATTTCATTTTTAAACAATAAATCTATCATATTACTTCAAAAGTAAAAAACTTCGACAGTCGAAAAGTCTAAATTAGTTAAGAAGCATGCTACGAAGATATAAATTGGTATTTAAAATGTTAACTACAACAAACAACTATTTGAGTACTTCATATACCTAAAATCTTTATTACTTTGTCCAAAGTATAATTTACAGTATCATCAGTTTGATTTTTTGCAATTAATCGGAATTCGTAAGATTCACCATCTTTCAATTTTTCAATTGTTAATAATGTATGAAGGCCTTCATCAATTCTCTCTAAATATTTGTCGGAGACAGGTTGCCATTTTTTGTGAGGTTTTTTACATTGCAAAACGGTTAGTTCTTTTAGTTTTGGGCACCTTAGAACACATCCATTGTTGATTCTCCGATAAAGTTCCAAGCTGAAATTAAAATAAATCAATAATAAAAAGCATGCTGAAAACTACTCGCTACATAATAGAAAATTCGTTTAATTCAAAATAATCTTTCCGTAAAGATTTACAAATTTTGACTAAATGAATATAGAAATGGTAACAAAATTTTTTTAAATAATATTACTTTTTATTTGAATTCTCCATTGAAAACTGGTACATCACTCCATTGTGCACAATCACATCTAAAAAACAATTATAACCATGTTTTATTATAAAAGTAGCGTCGTTTTTTGTTTTATTTAATATTGTTCATAATACTAAAACAAGGTGACTTTTTACAGAGCTAAATAATTGTTAAGCTAAAGCTATAGCTGAAAGTAATTATAGTAATCATTTTTAGGGTATTTCACTACTGTAAAGTCAATGATATGCACTAAAAAGAGGAAAATACACTCTCATGAAGCGTTTTTTGTATATGTTGAATATTTTTTGAAATAATTAGCGATCCAGGTAATAAAATTAATCAAATAATTATTTATTTTCATAATAAATTTACCTAAATATCTTAAGTAATGTACAAAATAAATAGGAACACAATTACCTTCACTCAAGGATCTCTCGATTTTTTTCATGGGCTCAGTTATATTTGCTTCTCCAATGATCCGTTTACGATAATCTTCTATGTAACTTCCAGCAATTGGAATAAGAAAATTGCCATTTTGCAATAAGCAATACGCAAGTCCATCTCATGGTGTTTAAATTTGTCTTCATCTATATGTCCAACATTTTGTAAGAACTTCAGACAATCCAAAGCAGCCTTATTTACAACTTTCCATATCTTTTCCCAATCATCCGAATCAGGAAAATCTTTAAACCTTTTCGTACGAGCTTTAAACTCCTCACACAATTCGTCAGTGATGTGTGCATTTGAATTACGGAAACCTCTGCAAACAACAGCAAATAGTATAATCTTTAAATAATCACATTCTTTACTTGAACACGAAGTACATGAGCCATAGCTGCAGTTTCCAGTTTCTGGAATACCCTTAGGATGACTTGTGAAATCTTCAAAATTACATCTAGTGCATTCATGTTTACAATTTGGACAGCATTTATTTTTAGAAGCGATGGATGTCAAATATAACGTTCGGAGGGCCGCACATATAACAATCAGATCAAGACTCTCAATTCTGATAGAATTTCTTAATTTCGCCTTTTCTTTTTCGCCATCATGATAAAAATAGTCTTTGTAATGCTTTTGATGAAGATGGCTATCTTTTTTAAATTCTTCATAGTTTTGCTTTATAATTTCAGCAAAGGCTATATCAGCGTCATTGACTTTTACAGCATCTTTGTGATTTTTTGATGAGTACTCCAAAATTAATACTAAAATACGATATAAAGTTTGCACAGTACATCGCATTCGAAGGTCAAGCTCATGAAGAACCATGTTAAACGCAATCACTGGGGGTCTTGGTCTTGTTTAGTTTCTCATTACTTCTAAAGATATAACAAACGTGTCATATATAATATTAATTTTGTAACACTAGAAATGAAACTAGGCTTATTTGTCCCAAAGATCCCACAAAGGGATGAGGGGAGCCATGTAAATGACATTATGTAACTTTGAATTGTTATGTTTATGAGCGTGTGTTAGTGTATTTTATTAGTTCTTGATTGTTTATCATCCCGTATTGTAGGCTATTTTATTCTCTAGTGGTGTTTTCTTTATTGTCGTAATTGTTAGTTTTTTGTAGAATTTTTGTATTTCCCTATTTATGTCTGATGTTTAGTGTTGTTAGTATGTGTGTGTGAGAGTAACATTTGGTTGGTGAGTGTATGTGAGATCATCGTGCTTTTAGTAAGTTTATTTAGTTTATTTTTTTTCATTGTACGTTTTCTAGTTATACTTATCCTTTATTATGTGTCGTCTATTTATGTTAATCATTGCATGTGGCTACTTGCCTTAGGTTGTATTGTCTTTTCTGTTGCTACTTGTTCCTTGTTTCTGTTTGTATCTTGTATGTATATTATTATATCATTAGTATGTATATGTTATTCGCTATTTGTATTTGTTTAAATTTATTATTCGAATAGCAACCAAAGTTGGTCTGTACAGAAAAGCGTCTTATTGACTGCACTCACGCCACACAACTTTTGGACAATTTTAACAATATTACCAGTATGATAATTGTTTCTCTCTGGAGAGGATTTCTTCAAAATTTTATAGTTACATACTAAATACGTTATAATTTTATACTATGTAAGCCCAGTGAAAATGTTGAAGAAATCAATGTAAATATGGACTACAAAGAATTGTTTTTAAAAGAAACTATGAACTTGTGTACCATATAAATAATAAAAAATATATAAAAAGTTAATTTGATTTGCTGCTGACGAAAATACCAAATAACAAAATTTGTAACAAAAAAATTTCTCAGTTCTTACAAAAAATAAAAATTACCATTTTCAATGAAGTTGACAGCATCTCTTGCCTGATTTGGATTTTGTTTCCGTATAATGCTTTAATAGACAATTGAAATTTGTTAATTCACCCGAGATATTTGTGTTCTCGAACGTTTCCGTTACTTAAATAAAACCTAGATTTTAGTTTTCATGACTGCTTAAATCAAGCTTTAAATTTACTGTTGAAAGTTTTAAATTTGTTTTGTTGTTTTATATGGCATATATAAGAGTCACTGTAGTATCAACATCATTAATATCAATAAAAGTATGAATAATAGTAATCATTTAGGTACCTCCGTAGAAAAAAGACCTTTATTAATGTAAATAAAGGTCGTTCATGAGGTAGTTTAGAGAATATGGTAGGGCAAAATAATTGTCTCGTTCTAGTTCTCAGATGATAATTACCTTCGCATAGAATATTGGATCGTCAGTGATCCTCCTATCCTAATCATCCGCATTCGCAAAGAACAAAATATCTTATTAAATAAATAATATACAACAATCAAACCATTTAAACAATATACTACTACTAACACAAAATTTCAAAGTATTTTATTAGTGATAATAAACCTTCTTATGATAACCTATTAATCACAAACATCCTGCAAATGTTACGAAAAAAAAAAAAGATTTTACAATATCAAAAAACAATAACAAAACTCTACATGTCTTTGATACCAAGTAGCTTCTAAAAGCTTACGATGATAAAAACAACAGTTCGTGAAATTACATGCTGACATAAAAAAAAACCACACAATAAGCGTTTTATGAGAAAGTACCAAAATGAGAACACTAATTGTTCAATACCTACGTCACCAAGTATCTCAACGTTAAAAAAGGCCGACATAAAAGGTAGTGATGTCAGCACAAATATTTTTATGCCAATGTATGCAAAACGATCTGTACGTGTTTTTGTTATATTCAATTACAGGGACCGTGGGGGGAAATTAGTTTGGGGGGGGGGGGCTGAAATTTTACAATTTTCCCCCTACTCCCGGAACCGGGAGAAAATTCTTTTAAAGAGAAATCGGGCGTTGTACAACACATTATAAAAGCAAGATTATCATCTGATATTACATATATCTTGTACAATTTTATTTCATGCCAGTGTCGTAGGAAGAAAAATGGTTTTTTGGGAGGGCTACACTGTTACTTTGAAGGTGGAACGACCAACGGTTGTAGTGACTAAGGAAGCCCAACCATGGTTAGGGCCGCGACGGGCTAGAAATCTTTTTTAAATTCAAGGTCTCTAAATTGGCTATAATGCTATTCAAATTTTATATATTTACCGAATTAAAATGCAAAAAACACAAACACATTTTCTTCCACAAACACACTTTATACATAAAAATATGTGACGTAGTGAAAGAAAATATAGCTAATTAGTAACTATAGCCCTCTTAGTCCCCTGCTCCGCGGTCCCTGAATTATCATTAAAGGTTATCTGTCCTAAAAAATTAAACTTTATCAATTAGATTATTTCATCGTATCATAAAAGAAAACAAACATCTTTGATGGTAAAAAAAATAGTTGTTATGAAGTAATACACACTTTTACATTTCTTTTCTTTCGCGAAGACGTGCTTCTTGTTTACATTTCAAACGTGCAAAACTGACTGGGCAGCAATTATGACATAGTTTACAAATATTTTTATAAAGTTGAAATGGAGAGCAAAACATAAGCAACCTATGAGAGATCATCCTTGAAGTAAAATTTTGTATTATTTTGGCTACTTTTATTACAATACACATATACACTTCATAGCTTTCCATAATTAACAACTTAACTGCAATTCAATAGTTCAATACGAACCAATTTTATCAAAAGAAGATAAAAATCAAATTAAAACAAAGTATGACGCGAACAACTTTTTTTTCTCTAAGAGTAATAGGGTCCTATCCATACGATGGCTGAGAGGGTTCATTTGTTCACAACTCCAAATTCACTTCACGCAACTCCAAATTCACTTCACGCAACCGTATGTTAATATATCTGGTCTGGTTGTTAGCTGCTTTGGTCAGTAAAGTATATACCTTAATCAATAACATTCGCAATAATTAATTCAATTTAGGTAGCTGGATCGGAACGTAACTAGACTAGGAATGAGTCGATATTTCCAATAGGATAGACTAGACTTTTATCTTGAATATCTATGAATTTGGGGTTCATTTAGCCTTCATATAAGGGAAGGTTAAGTTAAGCAAAACTTTCTTGGCAGCCGATTCTGAACCTAATCTTCTAGATAGCCTGTACTGTTGCCACTGGAAGTTTTTCCTGATCGTCTGCGCAGCGTCAATGGGGTTTACTTAACCTTCCTATTGTGCGACTGTGTATGAAACATACCTGGACCTTATAATCGCTTCTGTTTTTTAGTTTTGGTAAGACTGTCGTAAAGCCTAATTTTTGGCCAATTTTGATGATGATACACTGATAGTGTCGTGTCCAAAGTACAGTATTATACATCTGGAAAAATAAAAATAACCTCAGATTTAAAGGCTCTATTACATAAATATTCACGAAGAATATTGTCTATTTCTAGAAAACATCTAATTTCTTACACACAAGATAGGTAAAAATAAGAAAAACAAGTCATGGAAGGTAAAACAAATATTTTACCAATTACCACTTCTATAATCTTTCTCTTGTTTATTAATTCTCTTTATAATTTTTTTTGGTAGAAACTTCAATAGTCTTGTTGTTGTTGTTGTTGTTGTTGTTGTTGTTGTTTATTTTCCTTTTCGAGAAGCAAATGCATATCTCCTCGAAGAGTATTTTATTGTAGTAATACTACACAAAAAAGCAAAACATACGGAGTTCGGAACACCCCAAAAACTTTAGTGCATACAAACAACTACGTCACGAGCAGTTCTGTTAAATTAGCCTCGTTTTGGTTTTCCAAAAGGATGAACAGGAAGGCTAATCAAGGAACATGAGAAATGGTTTGTTTACATGAGGGAATTAGTTTTAGCATGAATGATTGTGATATTCATATTTGTTATTATGATTGAGACATATTTTGAAATTTTTGAAAAATAATACAGATAACCTTAAAAGTAAAGTCCGTCGCAGAGGCGGATCTAGAATGTAGCAAATACATGCGAAGGAGAGTGAAAATAAAATCATCTTGTACTATTTCTCATTGTCATCCCTGTATTTTTGCTCTCCTACGCATGTATTTGTATAACACTTTTATAAAAATAAAATGTTTCTTATACGGAGTTTTATATTGAATACGAACGAACGAACAAAACAGTAAAATGAGAGTTCTTAAAATTTGCAAGATAATATAAAGGATAAATGTTTTTTCACTGTAGTTGACTCTATGTTGTCAGTACAATTTTTGAGTTTCCGATCAAGAGCTCGTGATCAATAAATAAAATGTAAATGATAACACATAACGCATAATTTACAATAAGAATTTATTGTTTTAATATAATTTGTAATGTTGCTTTCAGTAATAAATAAACAAGTTATTAATATGAACATGGAGTTTTTTGTTTTGAACCACGAATAATATAAACATGTTTAAAAGATTAAAAAACTTAAGCATCATTATCCCACGTCTTTTCAGCGCATTTCTTCACAAACCACCACGTACGAAGTGACCGAAATCAAGGAAAATTGATATCGCCTCCAAAAAGATGTCTATTACAGAGGCGGATCCAGGAGCACGGCAACATATGCGAAGGAGAGTGAAAATAAAATTATCTGGTACTATTTCTCATTGTCATCATTGTTTTTCTGCTCTCCTACGCATGTGTTTGCAGCATTCTAGATCCGCCTCTGTATTACTAAATTCTATAAACAAAATATTCGGTCCGTTTGAAAGATTTTCTGTTGCGACAGAGAGAAGAAGGAGATGTTCTCCTGCGTGTATCATATAATAGACTGTTTAAGTAGTATGTACACCAGTTTAAGTGGTATCTATTTATTTTTTTAGGATGTCAAGGGGAAGAGGTTAGTATTATTTATTTTTCGACATCAACACTTCGTTTGAATGATTCAATCAATATCGTGTGTCTTTTTTATTTGTCGTTATCACAGTTGAATGAGAGTTCATGGTGTTATCCATCCTCCATCATTGCTTATTTTGAATGAGAGTTCATGGTGTTATCTATCCTCCACCATTGCTTATTTTGAATGTGAGTCTTTTCTATTTATCAATCAATCATTTTGATGATATCAGGCATCTATTTAGGTAGGAAGTCGGACAGATAATCAGGATGGAGAAGTGCATCTTGTTGTGAGAAAGTTTGAATGTTTGGTGTTAACAACACTACATCTAAGTTGTCAATTTAACATCGGGATAACATCGTGTTTATAGCGGATTATGATTACTGATTCTTTACATATATATAAATAATATAATGTATATGCAGAATTTTGAAACAACAAAGTAGAACGGACATTCATCTGTACAACCTTTTGGACCGGTCTGATGTGATGCGAGTTCGTTTGTGTGTCCGGCATGTTGAAATCTTTGTTGCAAAGTTATTATTGTGGTCAATTCTTGAATTAGCAGATACCGAATAAGGCGGACACCTTCTGACTAACGCACATTATTTTCCACTCCGAGAATAAAAGTATGTGCGTAGAAATCGGTAGTTGATGTTTTATATTTTATAGATATATAATATATTTGATATTTTTATTATTTTTGTATTTTTATTTGTTAAGTCAAAACCGTGGAAAATCAACGTGGAGGCTTCAACATAAAAAAGGCAAATAGTTCGTACATATCCTCTCTGGAAGACCCCTTCTTCCCTTCTTGGACACCAAGGACCAATTTGTTTGACTTGAGTTTTCACACCTTTGTTTTCTGTATTCATCATGCTGCACCATCTTGAAACGCATCAGTTGTTGTCAAAACACCAATCAGGCTTCGTAAAGGACATTGTACCATCTCTACCTGTATCAAAATAAAGGACGACATCGTCAAAGCCATGGACAGAGGTGGGATTACTCTAGCAGTAATGGCTGATTTTTTAAAAGCGTTCGACACCGTTGATTTTGAAATTCTTATCCGGAAACTCCAAAAGCTAAACCTTTCAAAATCTTCTCTAAAGATTCTCGCCAGTTATTTTTCGAACTGTCGTCAATACGTCCAGATCAACGAAATAGAATCTCTACCACTTCCAGTGACTAACGGTGTTCCTCAGGGAAGTATTCTGGGTCCGGTTCTTTTTAATATTTATGTATACGACTTGCATACCGAAACTGATGCAGCATGTCACCAGTATGTCGATGACACAAGCTTGTACAGGCATTCAAAACCAAAAGAATTGGAAGCTTGTGCCGCAACACTCAACAAAGATGTCAACAAAATTCAAGGCTGGTCAAATGATACAAACGTTATATTCAACCCAAAAAAAACGAAATCTTTACTCTTTTCAATATAACAGATGGCCCGTCGTCACCAACTTAACTTTGAGCTAACCTCTACTGATGGTAAAGTGATTGAACGCGTGTCACATTTTAAGCTCCTTGGTGTCGTCTTCAATCAAGATCTGAAGTGGAACCACCACGTGAAAAAAGCAACGTCATCTGCGTATGGATCACTAAAAACATTGACTCGCCTGAAAAGATTCCTTCCATTCATCCAACGTAAACAACTTGCCGAAGCACTTGTCCTGAGCAAACTCGATTGCGGCAACACCAGATGTCAACACCATAATTCGAGTATAATACCTAAGATTCTCAAAATCGGCTATAAATTAATAATTTACTTACTTAAATAAAGATGTTGCATTATTCTCAATAAACGCACTTTATTATTCTCAGTTGACTTAAGATTTTTATAGCACTTGTTCTTTTTATTTAGTTGCTAAGTCACAACGTTAACAACTTATTTATTGCATTATTCTCAAATTTCCCAAAATAAAACATTTCCAATAAATTTAAGAAAACCTGATGGATGCGGGTAAAATTTTAATTTTTAATATATTTTTCGTACATTTCTATGGCTTTTAATAAATTTCCTTTCGTAAAATTTGCTAATCTCATAATAAAGCTATTAATTCGAAGCTTTGGGATAGTTAGGAAATTGACAGGCAAGAAATCTTGTATGAATATTAACATTCGAGTAAATATATATTTAACTATTGAACACCCGTTGTAGATTACTTACTGCTTACAAGTTTTTATTAGATACTTGAATGAACGCGGAAAAATATTTCAAGATAATCGTCTTTTCCCTCTCCTTCTCAGATGTTGCCAACCCTCTAATACTACATCTGACAGTTTTGGCGGGAAAAATAGCATAACCAAACTAAAATTCCAATGTTATTTTGTTGATACAAAATGATTCAAGTTTTGTATAAGTTACAAATTTTGTATATTAACCAAAACTGCAAGTGTTTACTTGGTTTTACTCGAGTTAGCGGAGTTAGGGTTGCTCGCAGCAACATCATTTGCATAAGTTTTCATAAAAATAGGTTTTCAAATTTTAGTAAGTTATTATAACAGAACAAAGAAATTGTTCGATTATTTGAATTATAGTACTTTAATAATGCTTCGAATAAACGGTCCCCTCGAATAAATGCCCTCTTTTTACAATATGTAAAAATTTAATAAACGCCCTTTCTTTTAAACGCGCATCGAATAGACGCTCTCCCTTCGGATAGGCGTCCCCTCACTCGATTAGACGCCCTCTAACAATCGAAAATTATAATAAACGCCGCGGGCGTTTGTTTGAAGCAATACAGTACTTGGAAGTCTCCAATTTTTGATATTCGAACACCATTTCCTTTGCTACCTATATTTTGAAAGTAGCAAACAAACACACACAACAATAGTATAGCGAAAAGCAAAAGTTCTTTTATTTTTTAGTTATGGCTGTTATGGCGTTGAATACGATTAAGTTTTGGTTGTTATGGCGTTGAATACGATTAAGGTTTGGGGATGTTTACCTGAATCTAAAAATAACAGTATTAAGCCAGGACCCTATAATCAAAGGAGGTCGAAATGCCCTAAGAGAGAATTCTAACTAGTCTAGTTGTGCATAGAGCTCTAATGACTCTCTAATCACGTGAGGTTAGGTTAGCTACTTAGTCTCCCTCTAATGAAACTTTAAATAATCTAAGTATTTCTGTCCATGGGTCACAGGTACTTCCATGAGACGAAAAAGCTCTTTTAGTTCAGACGACTCAATCAATCCACTCATATTAGGTAATATCACGTTTTTTATTTGTTTGATGCATTGTTTCTGAAGTTTCAAGGTAAACCCTTCAATCACGTTCATTTGTGGTATAAAATAATTCGGCAAGAAGCTAGATCTTAAATGATGTAGAAAGTCTTCAAACAACCCGTGTACAGCCGTTAAAACACCAGAATTTGTTTCGTTCCAGAAGGGTGTCCAGGGGGGTAAGTGGTGACACTTCCAAAATAAAAGAGTCTTGGCTATGTAAGAAGATAATGTGTCTGGGTTAAGAGGTTTGAGCCATTTGTTGATAATTGACTTGAAAATGAGGTACACAAGTTTTTGTATTTCGGTAAGTTGGACAGAAAAATTTTTTCAATGTGAATAAATGAATAGCTCCACTCTGTTGTATTAGCGTTATCTTTCTCTTGTAAAGATGGTTTTGGAATAACGTAAATGTATTTGTACTATGATCATTCCGATATTTTTATACCTTTTAACGATTTTTTTATATATATATTTTATAGTTATTTTTATAGTCGTTGGAATTTATTAGTTATTGTAACTATGTTCCGTAAATCCAATGTTAAATAAAGTGAAAATAAAAAATAAAATAAAATATGACAAATTGTTGAAGAAAACTTTGGTAGAAGAACGGGTAGCAACAGACTTTAGACTAACAATTACGATTTATAAATTTATTATATTTACACTATCGGTGAAAAGTCTGGATTGGCAAAATCTACAATATGCGTAATAGTAAAGGAAACCTGCCAAACAATTACCGACACTTTTAATTTCCATATGCACCTACAGCAGTTAACGGTTACCATGTGCCCATAAAATGTCTACGCAGCGGAGCTCAAGCCATAAGAAAGTACAGTGTACTCTCTCTATCTCGACTACCCTCTATCTCGAACTTCTCTCTATCTCGAACAAAAAGCTCGGTCCCTTG